>JAIFGZ020000847.1:0-28874 GCA_019925245.2 Oryza australiensis | reverse complement strand
ATCAGCTTGTTTGTGAGTTCATCATCCAGGCCGACCAAGAACTTTTCCTGCCTTTCTGCATCTATTCGCACGTCCTCCAGAGCATAACATGCAAGACGATTGAACTCATGCTAGTATTTAGTAACCTTCTCAAGAGATCGGAACTCCCACTTCTTCTGCGTGACTATTCCAGAAGGAATATGCGCTGTCCTAAAACTATGACAGAACTCTTCTCAAGTAACTGTCGCTTTTGCTTGGTGAGTGACCAGATAGTTATCCCACCAAGCAGAGGCAAGACGTTGCACTTGATGCGTGGTGAAAGACACTTTCTCCTGGTCAGTGGATTGCAGGAGATCCAACTTCTTCTCAATGGAATAAAGCCAGTCATTGGTCTCCATAGGGTTGGTGGTGCTAGAGAAGGTTGGCGGTCGGACACGAAGGAATTCCGGTAGCTTGGATTGGGGTGGTGGAGGAGCAAACTGATTGTTTTGTTGTTGCTGCTGCATCTGCATCTGTTGCAACATCTGCTGTTGCATCTGTTGGTGTTGTTGTTGCATTTGTTGCATCCTAGCTGCCATCATCTGAGTTTGAGAGGCTAGCACATGAGCGATAGTGGGGTTCTCAGGTGGTGGTGGTGGAGCGTTGCCATTAGCATCATTGTTGTTGTTGTTGTTCCCTGACTGCCCGTTGTTGCTGTTGTGTTAACCACCAAATTTGATAAGCAAATCCCCAAGTTTGAAGCCAGGATTGGAGCGGAATTGGAGGGGAAGTACAAACAGTGGAAACAGAGGCCGCATCGGTTAAGTCCGAATCGGCTACGGAGGAGCAGTCGGCTGAGTCCGAGTTGGACCAGGACAGCCGATAGCCGATTCCGATTGAAGACCAAGGTGGAACTAATCCCGGAAGGAAAGCTTAAAGATTATTATTGGATTCGGTTTCCAGAGGACGTTAAAGATATTGCCATCTATGGATAATGTCCTATAATGGCAATTGTATCTATAAAATAGGATATTTTGTAGAGGTTCTTTTTGTAACATGGCATGGGACCCCGTCCTGGGATATTGTCGTACTGTAAATAGTAGATAAGATAGAAACCGTGATCTACATAGATGCTGTTGTAACTGGGTATAAATAAGACCCGAGGGTTTGTTGTAATCAATCAAACACACATTAATACAACTTCGGCGCATCGCCAACCTTTCCGTTTTACTTTTTCTGGACGAGTTCTTGCTTTGCTCTCGGGCTCCATCAGCTTCCATCTCCGAACAAGGTAATTTCTTGTTACAAGCGGCTTGTATCGTCGGGGTTAGTGCTTCCATCATCTTGATAGTCTAATTCTGATGTTATGAATTGGTTAATTTATCACATGCGACATATAACCTAGATCAATGTCTAGATCTATCTTGCGATTGGCTAATGTCTCTTTGAAGATAGCAGCCGACAGAGTTAGATCTAGAGGTCGATTTAGGTTATATGGCGTATCTACCATCTCGAGGGGTTCTCATTAGCCTAAATAGATCTCGTACCTCTTTTTGTACTTAATGATGCATCAAGTTGATCTATTAAGTTGCTTTTAGCGCTATATAGATCTATTCGATTTAATGTTTACTTTAGAGATGGTATCGGGGTTTCAGCCGGTCTTACCTATTTTGATCATCTTTATGTATTATTACTACTAGATGTATTAGAACTGCCTTTTATATTAAGATCTTAATCTACTTAAATGTGCTAAGCTTGGTATCAATCCCTTAAGTCATATTAACAGCTGATTGATCTTAGTTTAGTGTATTTAGTTTAGACTAATATCTTTTTATAAAATATATCGGAGTACTAGCCGATTTACATTAGACCTGCGATATCGGCTTGGTTATAAATGTATATAATTATTATCCTAATGTACTTTTGGATATAAGTGATTTATACTATCTCGGCATGCTACCGATCTATCCCAATCACTTGGTCTAAACGTGCTTTTTGGATAGCAATTATATATTTATTAATATCCATAGCCGATCGAGTAGGATATAATCTTTACCGAATATCTATCTTTTTGTTTCTTGTTGGTTGCAACCAGGATCAAACCAACTGGCATGCTCGATCAATCACCAAAGGCGACCAATTTTGGACTTGCATTGGAGTTAAGCAGATATCCCAAGCCAGCGAGTGGGAAAATTCTCATCAACATGCTTTTGGCACGCTCGGTGGGACCCCAACTCCCAGATCCAACACAATGGTGAACGTCGTGGCCACAGAACTGGACCAGGACAACGTCATCCCTGTGACTATGGACAAACTGTTAGCGAAACAGCAGGCCGACTACCCGCAGATGGTGGAATGATTGCAAGCACATTATTGCGATCCTACACTCAGACCAGGTCTAGGTCAATCGTTTAGAAGTACAAGTTCGTGATCCCTAAGGACTTCGACTCTGGAGCCACCTCCAACGTGGACAAGAAGGGGAAAAAGAAGATTGAAGATATCAAGCAGGAGCAAGATGACTAAGGTCTGCACACACTTCAAGACCGGATCAACTCGGCTATCCACCACGTGCTTGTCAACCAATCAGGGATATAGGTGAACACATTGAACAACATGATGAGCACCGTGGTTGATTCAAAGATAGCTGAGCAGCTTCCAAGGGGACCGACCTATTTCCCTGATGGCCGATTCCCACCTTACAGGGCCCTGTCGACATAAGGGCTGCCAATTCCTCCATTGGGATAGCCGACTCCTCAAGGGGGAGCCCCTATTCAGCCGAATGAACAACCATCGGCTGCAAAACCTGCGCCCAAGCTCCTGACCATACAACAACTCTTGCATCAGGGCCACGGGGCTCCAATACTTCCCCAAGAACACGTGGAGAGCATGTTTAGCGCCGATCGACAATCTCTCTTGCACAAAATGCTGATCGGCGGCTATGCGCCATACCTACCTCACAACTCCAACGATGTTCGGCCTCCCCCTGAGCAGCGCCCTCCGTTTATACCACAACCGCCTCCTGCCACGAATCAAGTCCAACATCAGTACCTAGGAGGCAACTATGAGCAATACTATCAACCTCATTCACCACAGACATGACATCAGCAGCCTCCCATGCAGCATGAGCAGTACGAGCCGATGCAACAGCTGCAAGCTCAAGAAAATAAGCCTTGGGCCGATCTGATCGCAGGTGTCATGCATGATCAGTTCGGCCTTAAGCCAAAGGACTCCGGCAATATGTACTGGTACCCATATCCGGAATATTTTGAGAGGGTGCCCCTGCCAAACCGGTACAAGGTACCGGATTTTTCGAAATTCTCTGGGCAAGACAACATCTCGACTTATGAACATGTCGATCGATTTTTGGCTCGGTGCGGAGAAGCTCGGCTACCGCGCTCGAGTACGATTGTTCCCACTTGTCTCTCTCGGGATCGGCCTTCACATGGTTTTCGTCGTTGCCCTACAACTTGGTTCGAGTTGGGCTGACCTCGAAGCGGTTTCACGGTTATTTCTACTCGGTACACATGAGATCAAGTTGTCGGACTTGACCAGCATCAGGAAGAAGCACGAAGAATCGGTTCAAGACTACATCCGGCGATTCAGGGACATGAGGAACCGCTTAAAGCCGTAATCTGTCGGATTCGCAGCTAGCCGACTTAGCCTTCCATGGCCTTTTGGCCCCCATATGGGAGAGGTTTTCGGCCCAAGACTTCGAGAGCTTGGCCCATTCGGACCAAAAGGTGAGGGCCCATGAACAACTCTTTCAAGAATCAAAGAAGGCCTTCAAGAAAGTCACCCACATCGCCTACGCAATGGACTCCGACTCGAGTGACTGCGACGCAGAAGTGGCAGCAGCCGAGTGGACCAGGAACAAAAAGGCAATAACGTGCTAGTGGCTGAAAAATTGGCTAAGGAAGAAAGATATGACTTCGACATCACAAAAGCGATAGGATCTTTGATCTGTTGCTCGCGGGAGAAGCAAATACAACTTTCGGCCAACCACGTCATCCCATCGGCCGAGGAACTCAAGAAAAAGAAATATTGCGAGTAGCACCGAAGGGTTACGTGGAAGCTACGCTAGCCGAAAACAAAAACTTTTCTACCGCGCAAACCAGGAACACTTGCAAGTAAGGGCCGATAGATCGTTACCGATTGGAGTATGCAATGGAAACGACCAATCGGGGCTATCCTATCCGGAACTGTCTTTGGCCGATGATAGCCGATTCCCGCAAGCCGACGGCCGATTCACCAATAAGCCGATTCGCCGATGTAGCCGATTCGCCGAGTCGTCGACCGCGTTCTCGCGCCTCGCTCCGATGCGCTCGACCGTAGCCGATTCCACCACGGCCAATCAACGGCGCGCAACATAGCGGCGCCTCTGCGTATCCACACGTCAGGGAACAACGCCGAACACCCCTATGCTAGCACATGATGCGAGGCTAGGGTTTGGCTCGAAAGTGGGGAGTGTTTCCATGGAGATTGATCTCGGCGACTTCATTGCGGATTCGGTTCAATGCAACAACTACTCTCCACCCTCGCCCCTTTATATAGAGTTGGCCGACTAGGATTAGTGGCCGATCGGGACTCTATTTTGAATCGGATCTCATCCGAATCTCATAGAGTTGGCCGCCCATACGTCGTAAGACCATAGGACTCTATCCGATCGGATCCCTATCCGATCGAGCCGTATTCGAGTCCAACTCAAATGCTGTTCTTGTCCCCTTAAGCGTGCGACCACAGTAGGTTCGGGTATACTCGGTTTCGGCTATAGTCTAACTTAGCCGATCGTCGGCTCGAGTCCAACTCAGCCGACACATGCAACGCGGTGCCTAGCAAGCACATATTGACACCATAGTATAGAAGAATATAATATCGGCTCGAACACGTAATGTGTACACAAATCCCTTTGCCTCACGATACCAATTAAGCTATAGGCAAGATGTGTGCCATCCCTTCAATAGCTTAACCATTCACTCGAACCATATTTGATTATATGTCCATTGATTGACTCCTCAATCAAATTAGCATGACCATGCATTTCCATAATCCATTACCTCGAGGGCCTAGAGATATCTCTCCAAAGGAGGGGCAAATTTCATCTTGATCACTCACATCCCACTCCATGTTTCATAGCAAACCCGAAAAGTACCTTTATAACTACCCGATTACGGAATAGCGTTTGGTAGTCCCAAAGTAGGCTACTACACATGTTGGAATCCATGGTGATCTCGGGTCTAAGGACTTTGTACCAACACTACCGAGACCAACTAATGGTACATTAATTCTGTAGTGTCTCATGGTGGGTCTATCCAACAATGTGTTCTCTAACACATATGTCCATGTTTATCGATTTGGTATCTCCATACCCATGATCTACGAGACACGATCATCAATCAATAAACATGCCGATCTTAGATTCATATTAGTTCCAATAATATGATATATGATCGAGGGATCATTTAGAAATAGATTCATACATATCGAGTCTCATAAATAAGTCACGTACTTATTGATCAATACAAGATGTCTATTTCATGGAACTGAATAACACTTTATTCATAAATACATAAACATTGACGTGATATCCAACATCTCCATGTTGCCTCTAGGGCATATCACTAACAATCTCCCACTTGCACTAGAGTCAATCATGTAAGTATCTAATACCCATTGCTCTTGTGTGCGCCTCATGCTTTGGGAGGGAGACGTTTTGTCAACGGATCGGCTATGTTGAGATCCATGTGCACTTTGCATATCTTGACATCACCTCTGTCCACTATCTCGCGGATGAGATGATATCGCCGAAGTATGTGTTTGGACTTCGATGTGACCTCGGTTCCTTGGCTTGTGCAATGGCTCCACTATTATCACAATAGAGAGACATTGGACCAGTCGTACTTGTCATCACACCAAGCTCGAAACGAATTTCTTAATCCAAACGAGGCTCCTTTGCGGCTTCCGAAGCAGCAATGTACTCGGCCTTCGTTGTAGAATCGCAACGGTATCCCTTGGAACTCTTCCAGTGACTGCGCCTCCGTTCGGGCGAGAACACGAACCCGATTGCGATCTATAATCATCCTTGTCTGTTTGGAAGCTAGCATCGGTGTAACCACTTACAACGAGCTCTTCTTCACCTCCATAGACTAGGAACATATCCTTAGTTCTTCTCAAGTACTTAAGGATATTCTTTACGGCATCCAGTGACCTTCACCTGGATCTCGATCGGTATATGCTCGTAGCACTCAAAGCGTACGAGACATCGGACGTGTATAAAGCATGGCATACATGATGGATCCAATTGCTGAAGCATATGGAACCATACCCATCTTATTCCGCTCATCATGTGTCCGAGGACATTGATCCTTGCTAAGATTAATGCCATGTGACATGGGCAAGAAACCTTTCTTGGAATCATGCATGTTGAACCTTTTCAACTTCTTGTCAATGTATGTACTTTGGCTTAATCCAATTAGCCTCTTGGATCTATCTCTATAGATCCAAATGCCAATATGTATGTTGACTCCCTAAGTCTTTCATGGAAAAACTATTTTTCAATGAAGACTTGACGGATTCTAGCATAGGGATATCATTTCCAATAAGTAATATGTCATCCACATATAAGATTAGAAATACAATTGCGCTCCCACCGACCTTTTGTAAACACAGGCCTCCTCTTCGTTTTTGATGAAACCAAACCCTTTGATTACTTCATCAAAACGAATTTTCCAACTCCGAGATGCTTGCTTCAATCCATAAATGGATTTCGTAGCTTGCATATCTTTCCGAGCGATTGTAGATCGACAAAACCCGAGGTTGTATCATGTATACATCCTCGCTTAGGTTTCCATTTAGGAAAGCCGTTTTGACATCCATCTGCCATATCTCATAATCAAAATATGCAGCAATCGCTAGGATAATCCGAATAGATTTAAGCATTGCGACGGGCGAGAAGGTTTCATCATAATCAACTCCTTGAATCTGTTTAAAACCTTTCGCCACCAATCGCGCCTTATAGATGTGAACATTTCCATCCATATCGGCCTTTTCTTAAAAACCCATTTACACTCAATGGTTTTGACACCATCGGTGGATCAACCAAGTTCCAAACTTGATTGTCGTACATGGATTCTATTTCGGATTTCATGGCTCCAAGCCACTTGTTGGAATCGGGTCCCACCATCGCTTCCTCATAGGTCTTAGGTTCATCGTTGTCCAACAACAATATATCACGTTGTTCCGCACCTGTGTACCTGTCAGGCGCACGACGTGATCTTTCAGACCTCCGTGGGGCTGGTGTATCTACAACGGTGGCACAACACTTTGCTCCTCTGTTGTGGTTACGTGGTCGTTAAAACATTTTCTCGGTGTTTCTTGAACTTCTTCAAGATGTACCACGCTCCCACTAACCCTTCTTGAACGAAACTCTTTCTCCAAGAAGACACCGTGTCGGGCGACAAACACTTTGCCTTGTTCCCGATTATAAAAGTAATATCCCTTAGTTTCCATAGGATATCCCACAAAGAAGCACATGTCGATTTGGGTGTGAGCTTGTCGGGTAAACATTTTACATAAGCTTCGCATCCCCAAATTTTGAGAAAAGACAAACTAGGGGTTGCCCTATCCATATCTCATATGGTGTCTTTTCAAGCGACTTAGATGGAACTCTATTTAGTGTGAGCGCAGTTGTTTCAAGAGCATATCCCGAAAGGATAACGGAAGATAACTTTGGCTCATCATCGACCGTACCATGTCCAAAAAGGTGCGATTTCTCCGTTCGGACACTCCGTTCCATTGTGGAGTTCTGGTGGAGTCAGCGTGGAACATTTCCACAATCTTTAAGATGATTATCAAATTCGGCTCAAGTATTCCCCTCCACGATCGATCGTAGAAACTTGATTGTTTTCCCTAAATAATTACGTACTTCATTCGGAATTCTTTGAACTTTTCAAAGGATTCGGACTTATGCCTCATTAAGTAGATATAACCATATCTACTAAAGTCATCGGTAAAGGTAATGAAGTACGATAACGACCTCACGGCCGTTGAGCTCATTGGTCCACATACATCGGTATGTACGAGTGCCAACAAGTCACTTGCTCTCTCACTGTGTCTGTGAAAGGTGCCTTTGTCATCTTACAAAGTAAACAAGACTGACATGTCTCAAATGATTCAAAATCAAAAGAGTGAAGCAATCCATCCTTATGGAGCTTCTCCATGCGTTTCTTATTTATATGGCCTAGCGACAATGCCGGATAAACGTGGGGTTTTTATCATTAGAGAGTTGCCTTTACGTATTAATGTTATAGATGGGAGACGCTTCAAGATTCAAAACGTATAATCCATTCACCAATGGAGCATGAAAATAGAACATATCTTTGAGATATATTGAACAACCATTGTCCATTGATCTAAAATCATATCCTTCCGCTTGCAAACATGAAGCAAAAATAACGTTTTGACATAGTTTTGGAACACAATAACAATTATTTAATTCCAAAACTAATCCACGAAGGTATATGAAGTGGTGCTTGTGCCGAGCAATCGTAGCAACGCTTGCTCCATTGCCGACGCGCATGTTCACCTCACCCCTTCTCAAGCCTCTACTTCTTCTCATTCCCTGCAACGATTTAAATATTAGCTACGATCCGGTATCAAATACCCAAGAGTCGGTAGGTGAAGTAGCAAGATTAATGTCTATAACATTAATACACAGGCGAAGTCATACTTTGCTTCTTTTTGAGATCCTCCATGTACTTCTTGCGGTTCCTTTTCCGGTGGCTGTCTCCTTGCGGTAGAAGCAAACGGCATCGATGCCGCCCGACCCCTTGTTGCCCTTCTTTGCATTAGAGGCACTCGCGATCTCATCGGGAGTTAGCTTCCTCTTGGTGCAAAGTTTCTTGACAGTGGTTTGCGCTTAGCCTTCGCATCATCATCACATGATGACCGTTTTTCTGGATACTCTCCTCATTTGTCTTTAGCATCCCATGCAATTCAGCCAAGGTCTTATCCATATTGTTCATGTGATAATTTAATATGAATGGCTCAAAGCTCGGAGGGAGCGGCCGGAGAATCACGTCGCAGCCAACTCTTGGCTAAGAGGGAAACCTAGTTTCTCAAGACTCTCGATATAGCCAATCATCTTTATCACATGCGGGTGACGGGATTCCCTTCAACAAGCACGCACGCAAACAAGGACTTTGAGGTGTTGAACCTCTCGGCCCGAGCTTGGTTCTCAAACATACCACGCAGTCCACGAATAATAGTGTGAGCATCGCTTGCTCTCATATTACTTCGAAGCTCGGGGGACATTGTAGCAAACATGAGACAACTTATATCTAGGGCATCATTAGTGTGCTTCTCGTAAGCTCTTCGTGCATTGCGGTGGCATTATTAGGCAAATCCTCGGGATAGGGTACTTCAAGAACGTACTCCTTACGCTCTTGCTTGAGAACAATTCTCAAGTTGCGATACCAATCCATAAAGTTTGTTCCGTTTAATTTTTCTTTCTCGAGAATAGATCGCAAATTAAAAGCACTTGGGTGTAGTATTAGCCGCCATTTATTCTACAACGAGAAAAAGCAAAGTTTAGCACAATGTTTATGCTATGTCTATTGTTAAACAATTTAACATTAGACTCCCATTACGTATTTTACACCTTCCCTCTAGGTTACGTATTGGGTCAAGATCCACATGTTAGTTAATTTCTAGTGAGCTTTGGCATCACTTTGCTAGAAGATTAATAACATCGGTAAGCAACTCCTTGCTAATCACATCTCTATGTGACTCTAGTTGTTGGTGTGACATCTTCATGCCCCGGCCCCAACCTATGCCCCAAGGCCCAAAACTATTTTGATAGCCTTGTTAAGTAAACCAAATGCTCTGCTGTATATGACCGACATATACCCCTCGCGTTATGATAGAGAATGACACTTGCTTTGGTAGACCCACCATTGGCGAGCATAACGGTGACGGGTGCAACATTTGGAAGGGCATCATTACTACTTAATTTTGAGGGATGCTATCCTATCAAACAAACATATCACATATATGAAAGCGGTAGAATAGCATATAATGAAATAGTATGGCCCCTTCACATGGTGATCTCCATCTCCATGTCGGTGTAGAGGATCTCCATCTTCATCACCGTTCTTCCGAGTGCCGAATGCTTGATTTCTTCAAACTAAGCTACTACTATAGAAGCTCTAATTGAAGATTACATCGACTCACGCAGTCGTGAAAGAATATTACAAGCATTGCACGTATGAAATAATATTACGGGGATTGCACATATGAAAGAATATTACATGTATCACATGCATCTCATACATCCAATAGGGCCATACCATCTCAAAGAATTCTTTGCAAAAACAAGTTAGGCGTAGAAACGTTTTCTACCTATCGCGAGAGATACGGCATCGAGACGACCTATAAGGGGTACTCACACGGCGGTCCCGCTAGCCGGTTAGCGGGCGGGGTCGAGGGGAAGCCGCCCCGCGGAGATGGTTTGCATAGGCGCGAGGCGGCTAACAAGATCGGACTATGAGATAGCTTCGGCATAATCACATTATATCGTTCCGATACACTATCAAGGAACGCTATCTCGAAGCCGACTCAAACCGAGTTCCATGGATATTGCTTCGACGTAATCAAATTACGCCGTTTCGATACACTATCAAGGAATGCAATTACCATGAACTCTCCTCAACAAATCCCGTAAAACCGATTGATCTAATCAACCCGTGCGCAAAACTTGTTCCAGGATCAATCTAAAACCCGAACTAAGAAAGATTAGCTCACGATACCACTAAAGGGTTACGCGAAAGCTACGCTAGCCGAAAACAAAAACTTTTCTACTGCAAACCAGGAACACCTGCAAGTAAGGGCCGATAGATCGTTACCGATTGGAGTATGCGGTGGAAACAGACCAATCGGGGCTATCCTATATGGAACTATGTTGACCGATGACGATCGATTCCCGCAAGCCGACGGCCGATTCACAGGGACAGCCGATTCACCAATCAGCTGATTCACCGATGTAGCCGATTCGCGAGTCGTCGACCGCGTTCTCGTGCCTCGCTCCGTGCGCTAAACCGTAGCCGATTCCACCACGGCCAATGAACAGCGCGCAGCGTAGCGGCGCCTCTACCGGTATCCACACGTCCGGGAACAGAACGCCGAACACCCGTGTGCTAGCACGCGATGCAAGGCTAGGGTTTGGCTCGAAAGTGGGGAGGGTTTCCGTGGAGATTGATCTCGGCGACTTACATTGTGGATTTGGTTCAATACGATACAGCAACTCTCCACCCCTCGCCCCTTTATATAGAGTTGGCCGGGGGATTAGTGGCCGTCGGGACTCTATTTTGAATCGGATCTCATCCGATTCTCATAGAGTTGGCCGCCCATACGTCGTAAGACCATAGGACTCTATCCGATCGGATCCCTATCCGATCGAGCCGTATCAAGTCCAACTCAAATGCTGTTCTTATCCACTTAAGCGTGCGACCACAGTAGGTTCAGGTATACTCGGTTTCGGCTATAGTCTAACTTAGCCGATCCTCGGCTCGAGTCCAACTCAGCCAGGCACATCCGCCGGTGCCTAGCAGCACATATTGACACCATAGTATACAGGAATATAATATCAGCTCTACGAACTTGTAATGTGTACACAAATCCCTTTGCCTCACGATACCAATTAAGCTATAGGCAAGATGTGTGCCATCCCTTCAATAGCTTAACCATTCACTCGAACCGTATTGGATTATCGTACGTTGATTGATTGCTCAATAAACTTAGCATGGCCATGCATTTCCATATCCATTACCTCGAGGGCCGAGATATCTCTCCAAAGGAGGGGCAAATTCCATCTTGATCACTCACATCCCACTCCATGTTTCATAGCAAACCCGAAAAGTACCTTTATAACTACCTAGTTACGGAATAGCGTTTGGTAGTCCCAAAGTAGGCTACTACACATGTTGGAATCCATGGTGATCTCAGGTCTAAGGACTTTGTACCAACACTACACGAGACCAACTAATGGCACATTAATTCTGTAGTGTCTCATGGTGGGTCTATCCAACAATGTGTTCTCTAACACATATGTCCATGTTTATTGATTTGGTATCTCCATACCCATGATCTATGAGGCATGATCATCAATCAATAAACATGACGATCTTAGAATCATATTAGTTCCAATAATATGACATATGATCGAGGATCATTTAGAAATAGATTCATACATATAGAGTCACATAAATAAGTCACGTACATATTGATCAACACAAGATGTCTATTTCATGGAACTAAATAACACTTTATTCATAAATACATAAATATTGACGTGATATCCAACATCTCCATGTTGCCTCTAGGGCATATCACTAACAGGCACAACACCACCTCCCACAGCACCAATGACTGCAAAGTCTCCCGTCAGCAAATTCAGTCGGCCATAGAGACAGGGACGATCAAATTTGAAGAATCGGCTAAGCCGATGAAAGTCGATAGCAACCCCTTCCTGTTAACGTAGTCCACGCCGGCCAAGGCGGGCGGATTGGCGGTACGGAATGGCGCATAGCTCGGTCGAGACCCAACAAAGAAGTGCGGCGGACAAGGCGCGGGAATAACCCAAGAAGCCCTTTGGAGCCGACCCGGCGCCCATCAATATGGTCTACACCAGTGGCCGATCGGCCGATCGCCGCCCGAGACGCATGGATAGCCGACTCGGGTTTCAACTCGAGTTCAAGAAGAGGAAGATGCTCAGTGCGACAAACCTTATCAAAGGACGAATGATCGGTGGGGAACGGCCTACATCCGCCGCCATGACGGTTGCGACCCCCATTGGCGGTGCGAGTTCTTCAGGTTCTGCTGGGAGCAAGGGATGTGGCTACCCACCCTAGAAAACTGTCCAGCCTACAGCGAGTTCGGGGAAGACGAGTTTTGGCACGAGCCGGTTATGAGCACTAGCCGATTCATTCCCGAGCCATCCGAGATCAACTAAAGAAAACCCTTTGTCCACCAACGGCTCGGCCCGATTCATCGGGACTTCTTCTAGGGCGAGGATGAAGAAGAGGACAAAGAAGAGCGGATGCCAACCCTCAATGGTGCCCTTCGACGTTTTCACAAAAACATAAAAGCGGAAGGTGCAACGGCTAAAAAGCGAGGGTCGGTTGAAAGAAGTCTAGGCCGAGATCGAGTATCGGCTGAGGAAGAAAAAAGAACACAACCGCCCGAAGAGACAATGGCGCGTGAAGCAAGATGATGCCTCGGCCAATGAAAATCCAGCCAACCGGGCGGGAGGGCAGCAAAAGGAAAAGGAGTAGCTTACGCAATATGGTGTTCATACTTGCCGGCAAAATTCGAGGCATCGAGGTTGATGCGAGACACCATTCAAGACACCTTGGCCAAGCTAGTACCGTCCCCAAAGCAGGCCATCTTTGAGAAACCCAAGGGGATCGAAATCGGCACTTGAAGCCCCTATATGTCAAAGGATTTGTGAATGGGAAGCCGATGTCGAAGATGCTAGTCGATGGAGGAGTTGCTATCAACCTCATGCCCAATGCGACCTTCGGGAAGCTAGGCAAGGAGTCGATGACTTGATAAAAACCAACATGGTGCTCAAGGACTTCGGTGGCAACCCATCGGAGGCCAAGGGAGTTTAAATGTTGAGGCGCGCCGGTAGCAAAACCATTCCCACAACATTTTCGTCATCGACGGGAAGGGATCGTACAGCCAGTTGATATCATGCCTTGGACTTTAACTTTCGATGGCTCGGTTTGCACGAATGGATGCGGCATCGGATTGGTGATAATCTCTCCTAGGGGGTAAGCTTGAGTTTGCTTTCTCCATTACGCCTCATGCCACAAACAATCAAGCCGAATATGAAGTCTTCTCAAAGGTTTGCAGGCTGCTTGAAGGAGGTCAAAGCCCATCTTTGTTGAAATAATGGGTGATTCACTATTGGTCATTAGCCGAGTTATCGGGAGAATATGAATGCAAAAATGACCGTGATGATCTACTATCAAAAATGCCGAGATTTGATGGACAACATTCGGCTAGTAACCTTGAAATACATCCATAGAGAGCAGAATTGAAGCAAATGATTTGTCTCAAAGGGCATCGGGCTACAAGCCGATGACAAAAGATGTTGAAGTAGAAATTGCAACCATCGCAGCCGGCATTGGAGGTTTGATGTCTACAATTATCTACGAGAACCCTTCTCGATCGGCTTCAAGAAAATTGCGCTACAAGGCTTTACGATATGTTTTGCTCGATGATGACTTATACTATCGGACGATTGATGGCGTGCAACTCAAATGCCTAAGTACTGATCAAGCTAAAGTCGCCATAGGAGAGATGCACGAAGGAATCAGTGGCACTCATCAATCGGCTCACAAGATGAAGTGGTTACTTCGGAGCTGGATATTTACGGCCGACTATGTTGGAAGATTGCTTCGGGTATTACAAGGGTCATCAAGATTGCCGAAGTTTGGAGCTATCCGAGAGGGCACCGGCATCGGCTATGAACCCTATCATAAAGCCTTGGCAATTCGGAGGTTGGGGAATCGATATGATCGGCCGGATCAAGCTACCCTCGAGAAAGGGACACAAGTTTATCTTGGTAGCAACCGATTATTTTACCAAGTGGGTGGAAGAAATTCCCTTGAAGAAGGTTGACTCAGGGGATGCAATCGAATTTGTTAAAGAGCATATCATATACAGATTTGGTGTCCCTCAAACCATCACTACGGATCGGGGATCTATCTTCGTCTCCGACGAGTTTGTTCAGTTTGCGACGACATGGGGATTAAGTTATTAAATTCATCACCGTATTATGCTCGGAGCTAATGGACGAGTGAAGCGTCAAATAAAAGTTTGATCAAGTTGATAAAGAGGAAAATCGCTGAGTACCCAAAACAATGGCATAGCCGATTGGCCGAATCACTTTGTGGGCTTATCGGATGACTTGCCACGGATCAATCCAGTGCCCCCATATAAGTTGGTATACGGACACGAAGCGGTTTTGCCATGGGAAATGTCATCGGCTCGAGAAGAATTTAGTTGCAAGATGAGTTAACAGCCGATGACTATTATAATTTGATGGTGGACGAGTCGAAGACCTAGTTTTGTCAAGGATGCGTGCCTTGGAGAAGGTGACTAGAGATAAAGAACACATAGCTCGTCATTATAACAAGAAAGTTGTGCCTAAGTCATTTGAAGAAGGCAAGTTCGTTTGGAAGCGATATTGCCGATCGGATCAAGAGATAGCAAATTCGACAAGTGGTCACCTAGCTGGAAGGGCCATTCGGGATCCACAAATGAGTCTCTAAGGGAGCCTACATGTTGGAAGGGTTGGATGGAGAAGTGTCTGGAAGGGCTCTTAATGACAAATATTTGAAGAAATACTACCCAAGTGTTTGGATCAATTCATGATTCGGCTAAGTCCTTGCCGATCCATGCTAACGATGTGTTGTGAAATCATATACATCGCCTTTAGGATATTCTACCTCCACATTTTTCCCTTTGATTTCTCTAATCGATTGAATCTAGCCGACATGTCATGAAAAGTTTCGTTTTATAATTTTATCAATGCGGAGGATCCATTGAGAACATTAGGGGGCATGTACTATACAAAGTCAGCGATCAAGATCAGAGAACTTCAAAATTTTTGGGGTTTTGAAATTTTTCAAGCAGTCAAGACATAGAAGAGAAATGAATCGGCAAAAGGGATATGGATAATATTTAAGGCACAATAGGCCGATTACAGTAGTTATATATACAGGCCAAGGCATAAATAGTTTTGGAGGATTAAAACCCTATTACATCCCTAAAAATTTTTCGATGGCCGACGTGGCTTCTTATTTGATGGCTTTAATTTCTTCGACCGTGGCCATGTCTTTTTCCTTGGAGCTCGGGATCGCTTTGGCCGATTTATGGAGTTCTCCCAAGTGCTTGATGGTGGAAGTCATCTTAGCCCTCGATCTTCGGTAGCCTTGGGAAGATCGGCTAGCACTTGCTTTTCGCGCGAGCTTGGCCTGCCCTTTGCTTTAGCTTCGCGAGCAAGTCGGCCTCTTACGCTTCAAGTTGGCCGATCTCGGTTTGTGTAGCCTATTGCCCACCCACCAGCTCATCCAACTTGGCCTTCTCGGCCACTATGTTTTGCACGGTGGCGTTGATCGAGGCCGCGCGGGTTGGCTTGAGCATGTCGGTGGACCATTCTTTGTATAGCCCGCTCCAGTTTGAACCGGTGCTGGTCGATGAAGACGGCTCGAGAGATCTTTTCAGCCAAATAATCGGGGAGCTGACTCTAAACATCATTTAAGCATGCTCGGACTGGCCCGCACTCCATGACTAGTTGATCTATATCGATCTTGGCCGACGATGGATGTCTTGAAGCTTCTCCTTGATGTCGTCGGCTATGGTGGCACAGTCCAGGCTGCGGCCTCTTCTTCTTCACTAACGAACTCTTTAATGTTGAATGGAAGTAGGTCAGCTAAAGTCTGTAGAAAGAGCCCGAGCAATTAAAACGGAGCATGACAGCCGATGCCAAACTTTTGAGGAAGAAGGGAATAAAGCTTACTCGAACGGCGGGGGCCGGCGCGGGCACTTCTTCGGCATGGTTGCTGCCCGTAGCTGATGGAGTTCTCTCCTTGGACGCATGGGGGCAGCCGACGAACACCGAAGAGGCTACAAAAGGGGACAAGTATCAATACAAGTCGGCCAAAGAGAAAATAAGTGAACAAGAAGATGAGAATAGAAACTACTCGTGAAGCGGGGCGGGGAGGCCGATTAGCTAGTCTTTTGTACTGCGAGAAGAATTTGGTCGGGTCGAAATGATTTGAAGATCGGATTTGAAGGGGAGAACACATAACGATCGCTTAGGAGGAGAAGGCTGGTGGAGCTGGATCATCGGTGCGCGGGTTTGGTTGAGTTATGGCTTGAACTACTTGATTCTGCTGCCTCTTTGATAGCTTGAGAGATCTCCTCGTCTATGACTTCATTGTAGAGAGCTTCGTCGATGCTGGGATCGAGGTAAGGCATGCTGTCGGCCGGTGCAACCGGTTTTGGCTTCTTACGCTTTTCGCCGGTGCACCGATGGGCTGTGGCCGATCGGGCGTCTCTCTTCTTCCTCGCCACGGCTTGCGAGTTTGGCCGTGCATAAATGTCTTCATTTCGACGCATCCCAGCTAGGAGTGGACACTTTTAAACAAAAAACCAAAAAAAAAAGAACCGCACTTGAGCCGAACAAAAGTTTGCGATTTTTAGGTTTCGGTTTCGGTTTCGGTTCGTGGTATTGCATAAGCCGAGAAATTCGGTTTGGCTTCGGTTTTTAATGCCTGAGAACTGAACCACCAAAAAAACCGAACCATAGCAAAACCGCGGGCGAGCGAAACCCTAGCTAGCTAGCCGGTGGCGGCGGGCTCGTGGCGAGCTGGCGCCATTTTGCCCGATGCGCCGCGTGGCGGCGCCGTGCGGCTCCGCCTGCTCGCCCGTGCGGCGACGTGGTGCGCGCATCCGGGCCCGCCGTCGCGCCGCTCTCACGCCGTCGTGCCGCCTCCTCTCCGCCCCAGCCCGTCGCCGCTCCACCGGCGCCCTAGAGGCAACATGGAGATGTTGGATATCCGTCAATGTTTATGTATAAATGAATAAAGTGTTATTCGTCGACATCTTGTATTGATCAATAAGTACGTGACTTATTTATGAGACTCTATATGTATGAATCTATTTCTAAACGATCCTCATCATATGTCATATTGTTGGAACTAAATATGATTCTAAGATCGGCATGTTTATTGATTGATGATCATGTCTCATAGATCATGGGTATGGAGATACCAAATCAATAAACATGGACACATGTGTTGGAGAACACATTGTTGGATAGACCCACCATGAGACACTACGGGAATCAATGTGCCATTAGTTGGTCTCGGGGTAGTGTTGAGTACAAAGTCCTTAAACTGAGATCACCATGGATTCCAACATGTGTAGTAGCCTACTATGGGACTACCAAGCTATTCCGTAGCTGGGTAGTTATAAAGGTAGTTTTCGGGTTTGCTATGAAACATGGAGTGGGATGTGAGTGATCAAGATGGAATTTGCCCCTCCTTTGGAGAGATATCTGGGCCCCTCGAGGTAATGGATTATGGAAATGCATGGCCATGCTAAGTTGATTGAGGAGTCAATCAACGGATAGATAATCCAATACGGTTCGAGTGAATGGTTAAGCTATTGAAGGGATGGCACACATCTTGCCTATAGCTTAGCGGTATCGTGAGGCAAAGGGATTTGTGTACACATTACAGGTTCGAGCCGATATTATTCTTGTATACTATGGTGTCAATATGTCTTGCTAGGCGCTGTTGGCTGGAGGTCAGTGAGTTAGACTCGAGCCAACGATCGGCTAAGTTAGACTATAGCGGAAACCGAGTATACCTGAACCTACAGGGTCGCACGCTTAAGGGGATAGAATAGATATTCGAGTTGGACTCGGATACGGCTCGATCGGATAGGGATCCGATCGGATAGAGTCCTATGGACTTACGACGTGTGGGCGGCCAAATCTATGAGATACGGATGAGATCTGATTCAAAATAGAGTCCTAATCGGCCACTAGTCCCGGTCGGCCAACTCTATATAAAGGAGGGAGGGGTGGAGAGCTGCGGCATGTCAATTGCATCGCGTGCAACGAAGTCGTCGAGATCAATCTCCACGGAAAACCTCCCAGCTTCGAGCCAAACCCTAGCCTTGCATCGCGTGCTAGCACACGGGTGTACGGCGTTTTGTCCCCGGATGTGTGATACTGGTAGAGGCGCTGCTACGTTGCGCTGTTGATCGGCTTGGATCGGCACTGCAATCGGAGCGATCGGCTGTGGTGGAATCGAGGCTGCGGTCGGGCGCATCGGAGCGAGCGTGAGAACGCGGCCGACGACTCGAATCCGGGCGATTGGCGAATCGAATTTGTCTCCGGGAATTGGCTACCTTGTTCCGGATCGGATTGCCCCGATTGGCTATTCCGCGCTCTACTCCAATCGGTAACGATCTATCGGCCCTTACTTGCAAGTGTTCTGGTTTGCGCGGTAAAAGTTTTTGTTTTCAGCTAGCGTAGCTTCCGCAACCCTTCACCCCATGCGGTTGGTTTGGTTTTTGGTAAAAACCAAAAGCCAAACAAAAAACCCGAACCCAAAATTTGCGGTTTATAGTTTTTACACGAACCCATCGGTTTTCACTTTAGGCAAAACCAAACTATGTGTAGGAAAAAAATGAATCGAAGTCTCGGTTTAAACTGATTGCCCACCCCTAGTCCCAGCCGATGGCCGATGGAGCATATCCACATCCGTTCGGAAGAACGCCCAAGCTGTACTCAATGGCAATGCCACAATTACTCACACTGGGGGGATCCGATTCTATCATCTGCAAAGAAAGGATGTTTAAAGTGTTACCAAGAGACGATGGCCGATTGATCGGGAAAGATGCTTAAGGATGAAAATACTTCTGAGAGGGGATTTCATCGGCGAAGGGTGGTGAGGTACATGGAGGCGCGTTGATGGAAGATGTGTTGCTTGATCTCCACCCAGATTTTGTCATAGGCCGTGCTCCTTTTGTGGGCCAGCTCAAGATCCCGATGCTGCCAAGGGGTGGGCTCTCTATCTCCATTAGTTTGTTCATCATCAGCCTTGAGTCGATCGGACGTTGGGTCGCAATCTTGTCGGCATAATAGCAGCCGATCGGCAGCTGCCCAAGTCCGAACTGTCTTCCAGCCGACGCAGGGTAGTAAAATTCATTAGTTTTTGCCATTTTACACCCTTGGTGTACCCCAGTCGGTAGTATGCAAGGGGTGAGCGTTGTAGTGAAGATCTCTCTACACTTGGGGTATTGATTCGATTTTCTCTCATCCAAGTTCAGCTCGACTAGTAATTCCGAACTCCGTTCGGTCTTCATAGAAAAACCAAGTCCGATTGTTCTTTGCAAGACCATCGTAAAAGGATATGAACCAATCGTCTAGGAGTTCGCTTGATTGCTTTGAGCCAATGTGAGTGGCTGCGGCTTCCGCAAAGGATAGACATCTCCTAGTGGTCACTTCGTTCACCTCATCATCCTCGTCGGCTCCAAGAGGGGAAGCAAGCATTGGCCGCCTTTGGCCGACCAAAGACTTTTTGGGTAGCAGCACAAGCCATAGTTGCGGGAACCACCAGGGCCTCCGGTCTGCATTGTTGTATCATCTGCTATCTTGGTCACTCCTTGGTTTAAGGTCGATAAAGGTAGGCGAGGAGGAATTTGCCTAGAGGAAGTTTTGTCTTGTTAACCGGGGCCTCGGCTACTATTTGCCGGTTGCGGTTGGGCCTAACTTGAGCCGCCAGAACACGAATTTTTCTAGCCACATCGTCAAGAAGGTGGTGTGCTCTCCTGGGAGTGATTGGTCCAGTCCTCATGTTCATGCTAACATATCCGTTCCAGGCGATTGCTTTGGTTTTAAACGAGAACTCGCCCTTGTTATCTAACCGGTTGGGACTAGTCGATGACATGATGTCCAGTCCTATTATCATAAAGACATCGGCTAGTGTTGGGGTCATTGGGCCTTCTTTGGAAGGAAGGCATTGAGTGTTGTTTCAAAGTATGTGGCGTGACACTAACGGTTTGTCCTTGGGCATGTTGGCTCTTGAAAGGGATAGACATTGTGCTATTCCAATTTCTTCCCATGACTTTGCTTTACTAGTTGTATCCTTTTATACCATGACGGCGGGACTTGTCGGTTGAGGGCCGAGGATTTGAAGGTGATGTTCCAATGGCCTAATTTTGTGTTCCTCATCTATAGGGCACCCTATTGGTTTTGGCTATTATAAACTCAGTGGGGGTCCTTGTTGTCGATAGGCCCTAAGAAGTATCTCTCGGTTGTTGATCAAGCGGGAATCATTATTTGGTGCACGAGATGCTACAATTGGGAAAAGGGGAAGATTCAAGATCCAGAAAACCTAGAATTCATATTTGCGGCTAAGAGCGGAAAAACAAGGGTTTGGCCGATTGGGGCATACCTCGGGAACTCGACGGGCGAGTCCGATGGAGCTGCGAGGGTCGCCATTATCGTAAGTGGGGTCACCGGAGAAGGGGATCGCGCGGCAGAGTCGAGGATCTTGAGAGAATCACTTGGAGAGCTCGAGGAAGATAGCCGGCTAGGGCGTTGTGGATTGTGTTTGACGGCGTGGGTTTGTTCGGCGCGGAAGGGCGTTATTTAAGAGTTTTCGTGTGGCTGAAACAAACTTGACCTAGGGTTGCGGCGGGGATAAGATTGCACAAAATCCGCAACATTATCAATATCGCGGACTTGGGGGCATGTGTTAACGGCCAAATTTGGTAAGCAAATCTCAAGTTTGAAGCCGGATTGAGTGGAATTGGAGGAGAAGTACAATGTGGAAGCAGAGGCGCACGACTAAAGTCCGATCGGCTACTGAGCGCAGTCAGGCGTGTCCAAGTCCCAGGACAGGACAGCCGATAGCCGATTCCGGCCGAGGACCGAAGGTGGAACCAATCCCGGAAGGAAAGCTTAAAGATAATTATTGGATTCGGTTTCTGAGGAGGGACGTTAAAGATATTGCCATCTATGGTAAGGTCCTATAATGACAATTGTATCTATAAAATATGATATTTTGTAGAGATCCTTTTGTAACATGGCATGGGACCTGTCCTGGGATATTTTCCGTGCTGTAAATAGTGGATAAGATAGAAACCATGATCTACACGGATGCTTAGTTGTAACCGGGTATAAATAAGACCGAGGGTTTGTTATAATCAATCAACACACATCAATACAACTTAGGTGCATCGCCAACCTTCCTGTCTTTACTTTTTCTCGACGAGTTCTTGCTTTGCTCTCGGATCGCATGGCCGATCTCTGAACAAGGTAATTTCTTGTAACAAGCTTTGCTTGTATCGTGGGGTTAGTGCTTCCATCATCATGATACTCTAATTCGATGTTATGAATTGTAATTTATCACATGTGACATATAACTAGATTAATGTCTAGATCTATCTATCTTGCGCCTAAATGTCTCTTTGAAGATAGTAGTAGACGAGTTAGATCTAAAGGTGATTTAGGTTATATGGCGTATCTACCATTTCGAGGGGTTCTCATTAGCCTAAATAGATCTCGTACCTTTTTGTACTTAATGTTGCATCAAGTTGATCTATTAAGTCACTTTTAGAGCTATATAGATCTATTCGGTTTAATGTTTACTATTAGAGATAGTACCGGGTTTGGCCGGTCTTACACTGTTTGATCATCGTTATGTATTATTACTACTAGATGTATTAGAACTGCCTTTTATATTAAGATCTCAATCTACTTTAATGTGCTAAGCTTGGTATCAATCTGTTTGTAAGTCATATTGACCGATTGATCTTAGTTTAGTGTATTTAGTTTAGATTAATATATTTTTATAAAATATATCATAGTACTAGCCGATTTACATTAGACCTACGATATTGGCTTGGTTATAACTTGTATTTAATTATTATCCTAATGTACTTTTGGATATAAGTGATTTATCTTGTCTCGGCATCCTCTTAGATCTATCCCAATCACTTGGTCTAAACGTGCTTTGGATAGCAATTATATATTTATTGATATCCATAGCCGATCGAGTAGGATCTAATCTAACCCATATCTATCTTTTTGTTTCTTGTTGGTTGCGGGATCAAACCATTTGGCACGCTGCTTGAATCACCAAAGGCGACCAATTTTGGACCTGCCTTGGAGTTAAGGAGATCTCCCAAGCCGGCATGGGAAAAATTCTCATCAACATGTTGTCTCCATTTGGTCCTAGTGTTCACCATCTAAGAAGCCAACCGAACAAGGAGAGGGAAGAAGGAAAACAAGCGACTTAGGAACAATTCTTTATTATTTGAATTAACTGTATTGTTCTATTCTTACTTAAAACAATTAAAACTCACGCAACATCCTTAATTGGATAGCCATACCACACTCGATATAGGCGCCGGCTACCCCATGCACAACAAACCTAATACATAGCAACTACCAACAAGACAAACTAAGCAAAATGGTAAAACTAAGGGTAACGACTCTAACGCGAGACTAAAGAGCTCTTGCGGTCGGTGGAGTCGAAACTGCTCTCCCCGGCATCTCCCTCCTCCTCGGAACGACTCCGAGAGTCTTCCATATCCACGTCTTCACTTGGGTCCATGGAGCTAGAGGCTGCTGCTGGAATTGAAGCGGTGATCCACCCACCTCTGTGTCAGCCTGGTATGCGAAGCGGGCCAGCAAGGAAATGCGAGTCTTGCGCGGAGCAAGCGGGGCTAGTCTTGGGGCGGCACGGGGAGGATTGGTGGAGGGATCCAGCACCGGCTAGATTTGCACGGGTGCAGTGGTGGTCTTCCATGGCGTAGTGCGGATCCTAACGCCACCTGGTCTTTGGGAGTCCATTCAAAGCGGTGACCTCCTTCTTGACACGAACCACCTCATCTTGCAAACTCACGATCCTCGGCATCTTACATTAGTGATATGCCCTAGAGGCAACATGGAGATGTTGGATATCACGTCAATGTTTATTTATTTATGAATAAAGTGTTATTCAGTTCCATGAAATAGACATCTTGTATTGACCAATAAGTACGTGACTTATTTATGAGACTCGATATGTATGAATCTATTTCTAAACGATCCCTGATCATATGTCATATTGTTTGAACAAATATGATTCTAAGATCGGCATGTTTATTGATTGATGATCATGTCTCATATATCATGGGTATGGAGATACCAAATCAATAAACATGCGACATATGTGTTGGAGAACACATTGTTGGATAGACCCACCATGAGACACTACGGGAATTAATGTGCCATTAGTTGGTCTCGAGGTAGTGTTGGTACAAAGTCCTTAGACACGAGATCACCATGGATTCCAACATGTGTAGTAGCCTACTTTGGGACTACCAAACGCTATTCCGTAACGGGTAGTTATAAAGGTAGTTTTGGGTTTGCTATGAAACATGGAGTGGGATGTGAGTGATCAAGATGGAATTTGCCCCTCCTTTGGAGAGATATCTCTGGGCCCCTCGAGGTAATGGATTATGGAAATGCATGGCCATGCTAAGTTGATTGAGGAGTCAATCAACGGACGGATAATCCAATATGGTGCGAGTGAATGGTTAAGCTATTGAAGGGATGGCACACATCTTGCCTATAGCTTAAGCGGTATCGTGAGGCAAAGGGATTTGTGTACACATTACAGGTTCGAGCCGATATTATATTCTTGTATACTATGGTGTCAATATGTCTTGCTAGGCGCCGCTATTGACAATTCGGCTGAGTTGGACTCGAGCCGACGATCGGCTAAGTTAGACTATAGCCGAAATCAGTATACACGAACCTACGGGGTCGCACGCTTAAGGGGATAGAATAGATATTCGAGTTGGACACGGATACGGCTCGATCGGATAGAGTCCATGGGCTTACGACGTATGGGTGGCCAACTCTATGAGATTCGGATAGGATCCGATTCAAAATAGAGTCCTGATCGGCCACTAGTCCCAGTCGGCCAACTCTATATAAAGGAGGGAGGGTGGAGAGGCTGCGACATGTCAATTGCATCGCGTGCAACGAAGTCGCCGAGATCAATCTCCACGGAAACCCTCCCACTTTCGAGCCAAACCCTAGCCTTGCATCGCGTGCTAGCACATGGGTGTTCGGCGTTGTCCCCGGACGTGTGGATACCGGTAGGCGCCTCGCTACGTTGCGCGCTGTTGATCAGTACATGGAATAATCGGCCAACACAGTTCCGGATCGGATAGCCTTGATTGGCTGTTTCATTTTGCATACTCAATCGGTAACGATCTATCGGCCCTTACTTGCAAGTGTTCTGGTTTACGCGGTTAAAGTTTTTGTTTCGGCTAGCGTAGCCTCCGCGTAACCCTTCGGTGGTATCGAGCTAATCTTGCTTAGTTCGGGTTTTAGATTGATCTGGAACAAGTTTTGTGCACGGGTTGATTAGATCAATCGGTTTTACGGGATTTGTTGAGGAGAGTTCATGGTAATTGCGTTCCTTGATAGTGTATCGGAACGACGTACGTGATTACGTCGAAGCAATATCCATAGAACTTCGGTTTGAGTCGGCTTCGAGATAGCGTTCCTTGATAGTGTATCGGAACGGTATAATGTGATTATCTGCAGAAGCTATCTCGTAGTCCGATCTTGTTAGCTGCCTCGCGCCTCGCAAACCATCTCCCTTGATAGTGTATCGGGACGGCATAATATGATTATGCCGACATGGTTCTGTAAGCGATTTCATAGATTGGATCTATGAATTTCGTGTGGTGTTCCGGGCGTTGCCTAAGCGCGGCGGGCGGCTTATAGGTCGTCTCGATGCCGTTTCTGCGATAGGTAGAAAACGTTTCTACGCCTAACTTGTTTTTGCGAGAGAATGCTTTGAGATGGTATGGCCCTATTGTATGTATGAGATGCATGTGATGCATGTAATATTCTTTCATATGTGCAATCCCTGTAATATTCTTTCATCGTGCAATGCTTGTAATATTCTTTCACGACCTACGAGTCGATGTAATCTTCAATTAGAGCTTCTATAGTAGTAGCTTAGTTTGAAGAAATCAAGCATTCGACACTCGGAAGAACGGTGTTGAAGATGGAGATCCTCTACACCGGCATGGAGATGGAGATCACCATGTGAAGGGGGCCATACTATTTCATGCTATTCTACCTACTTTCATATATGTGATATGTTTGTTTGATAGGATAGCATCCCTCGCAAAATTAAGTAGTAATGATGCCCTTCCAAATGTTGCACCCGTCACCGTTATGCTCGTCAATGGTGGGTGCAAAGCGAGTGCCATTCTCTATCATAACACGGGGTATATGTTGGACATATACAGCGGGAGCATTTGGTTTACTTAACAAGGCTATCAAAACGGTTTTGGGCCTTGGGGCATAGGTTGGGGCCGGGGCATGGAGATGCCACACCAACAACAAGAGTCACATAGAGATGTGATTAGCAAGGAGTTGCTTACCGATGTTATTAATCTTCTAGCGGTGATGCCAAAGCTCACTAGAAAATTAATTAACATGTGGATCTTGACCCAATACGTAACCTAGAGGGAAGGTGGAAAATACGTAATGGGAGTCTAATGTTAAATTGTTTAACAAAAGACATAGCATAAACATTGTGCTAAACTTTGCTTTTACATTTGTAGAATAAATGGCGGCTAATACTACACCCGGTACCTTTAATTTGCGATCTATTCTCGAAAAGGAAAATTAAATGGAACAAACTTTATGGATTAGTATCGCAACTTGAGAATTGTTCTCAAGCAAGAGCGTAAGAGTACGTTCTTGAAGTACCTTATCAGGATTTGCCAAATAATGCCACTTTGCAATGCACGGAGAGCTTACGAGAAGCACACTAATGATGCCCTAGATATAAGTTTGTCTCATGCTTGCTACAATGTCCCCGAGCTTGAAGCAATATGAGAGCGGCGATGCTCACACTATTATTCGGGGGCTGCGTGGCATGTTTGAGAACCAAGCTCGGGCCGAGAGGTTCAACACCTCAAAGTCCTTGTTTGCGTGCGGCTTGTTGGGAATCCCGTCGAGTCCGCATGTGATAAAATGATTGGCTACATTGAGAGTATGGAAAAACTAGGTTTTCCCCTTAGCCAAGAAGTTGGCTACGATGTGATTCTCCGTCGCTCCCTCAGAGCTTGAGCCATTCATATTGAATTATCACATGAACAATATGGATAGAACCTTGGCTGAATTGCATGGGATGCTAAAGGCAGTGAGGAGAGTATCCGAGAAGAATGGTCATCATGTGATGATGATGCGAAGGCTAAGCGCAAACCACTGTCAAGAAACTTTGCACCAAGAGGAAGTTAACTCCCGATGAGATCGCGAGTGCCTCAATGCAAAGAAGGGCAAGAAGGGGTCGGCGGCATCGAGATGTCGTTTGCTTCTTTGCAAGGAGGCAGGCCAGGAAGGGAACTGCAAGAAGTACATGGAGGATCTCAAAAAAGAAGCAAAGTACGACTTACTTCCGGTATTAATGTTATAGACATTAATCTTGCTACTTCACCTACGACTCTTGGGTATTTGATACGGATCGGTAGCTCATATTTGCAAATCGTTGCGGGGGAATGAGAAGAAGTAGAGGATTGAGAAGGGGCGAGGTGAACACTGCGCGTCGGCAATGGAGCAAGCGTTGCTACGGTTGCTTGTCGGCACGATACCACTTCATCTACCTTCGGGATTAGTTTTGGAATTGAATAATTGTTATTGTGTTCCAACACTATGTCAAAACGTTATTTAAGCTTCATGTTTGCAAGCGGAAGGATATGATTTTAGATCAATGAACAATGGTTGTTCAATATATCTTAGAGATATGTTCTATTTTCATGCTCCATTGGTGAATGGATTATGCGTTTTGAATCTTGAAGCGTCTCCATCTATAACATTAATACGGAAAAGGCAACTCTCTAATGATATAAACCCCACGTTTATCGGCATTGTCGCTTAGGCCATATAAATAAGAAACGCATGGAGAAGCTCCATAAGGATGGATTGCTTCACTCTTTTGATTTTGAATCATTTGAGACATGTGAGTCTTGTTTACTTGGTAAGATGACAAAGGCACCTTTCACGGGACACGTGAAAGAGCAAGTGACTTGTTGGCACTCATACATGCGATGTATGTGGACCAATGAGCTCAAGCGGAGAGGTGGTTATCGAGTACTTCATTACCTTTACCGATGACTTTAGTAGATATGGTTATATCTACTTAATGAGGCATAAGTCCGAATCCTTTGAAAAGTTCAAAGAATTCGAGAATGAAATACTGAGAATCATTTAGGGAAAACAATCAAGTTTCTACGATCGGATCGTGGAGGGAATACTTGAGCCAAGAGTTTGGTAATCATCGAAAGATTGTGGAATAGTTCCACGGTTGACTCCGCCAGAACTCCACAATGGAACGGAGTGTCCGAGGAGAATCGCACCTTGTTGGACATGGTGCGGTCGATGATGAGCCAAAGTGATCTTCCGTTATCATGGGGATATGCTCTTGAAAGCAGTTTACGCTCACACTAAATAGAGTTCCATCTAAGTCGGTTGAAAAGACACCATATGAGATATGGACGGGGCAACCCCCTAGTTTGTCTTTTCTCAAAAAGCTTATGTGAAAAACGTTTGATCCCCCGGCTCACACCCAAATCGACAAGTGCTTCTTTGTGGGATATCCTAAGTGTGGAGATTACTGGCAATCGGGTATCTACATGGCAAGCTTATCCATTTGGAGTCTAGGGATCGTAAACCAACTATGACTTGGGTATTCGTTGCCGATTAGATAGGCACGGCTCATAGTGATAGTTTGGTAAGATTGAGGAAACCGACTTGAGTAAGATAGGGTTTCTTTGTGGACTATCATGGGGGAGTATATCCACGGAGGGAGTTGGCCTTAGATCATATGCTTCATGAGAATTAGATTAGCCTTCAGCTTTGATCACGAGATCAATAAAGACACTCGGCGGATCGAATCCTCACGAGGCTCACAGGAACACCTTGCCTAAATCCCTTTTTCCTTCTAACCCATTGTTATTGGCAATCTTGGCGCACCACCAATTTTCTATTGCCGAAACCAAGTTTCTGGCGGTTAGCGCCCAGGTAGGGGACGCGCGTCAAGACTTCTTCAACAATCTATTGACAAGGCGTGATGGGATCTCCTTTAGGATTTGGCGACTTCGCCCCAGCAACTTCGACAGCGACTTCTCCTTCGAGCTCGGATCAAGACCGGTCGGAAGGAGAGATCCACCCGGCGCCGTTCGGGCTCTCGAACAGCGCCAAGATCTACGACATCTTCAAGTCAAGATGCGATCTACCCTCCCCAACGAAGAAC
>JAIFGZ020000846.1:0-10231 GCA_019925245.2 Oryza australiensis | reverse complement strand
GGATTTGGAGTGAGTGAACCTCCGATGAGTTTTCTACAATAAGAAGAGTTGTCAGCATCCAAGATTGACGTAGAAGCCATAAGGAGATTAAGAGGATTAGACTTACTCCCGATTGAACCCCGGAGGTCGAGGTTTTCTTCCCGGAGTTCGGCTATTTCCCTCCTCGTGGCTGCCTCCCTCGACGTGGCCTCTTCTCGAGTGGTCTTCAACTTTGCTCGATGTCCTCCAGGAGTTCAGATGCAGACCAACTTCTCGAGCGCCTCGGACTTGGCCATCGATCGACAAGATTTTCTGCGCGCAAAACCCGAAGTTGGCCGACCGAAGTGGAATAATGATGCACCAAAAGAAAAGGATCAAGACTTACGTTGAGTAGCCGAGTCGCCTCATCAGGCTGTTGACAAGGGCATCCCTTTCTTCGCTTTCTGCTTGCCTGTCTAAAATGATGCCCTGCCTCTAGCCTTCTGAATCCCGCCACTCGATCTTAATCGGGGGAACCCAGTGTTTCTTAAGACTCGTAACCCGGGGATCTCTTCTACTATGGCTGATAGATCGTGAGGAACAGATGAAGATACGAAAGAGTTAAACTGAAGATTGAAGATGAAATGTTAATCCGAGACTTACCGGGTTCAGTGGCCGAATCCTTAGCTGGAGCAGCCCGGCTGGCCTTTTCCTCCGACTTTGACCGACCGGTCATCGGGCCGGCCTTCGAGCCGCAGCCAGGGGGCTTATCCACGGCCGACTGTTCACAGTAGGTGTCCTGGCCGGCGATCTGGGGCTCCCGCGTAGTGATATGCCCTAGAGGCAACATGCATGTTGGATATCACGTCAATGTTTATGTATTAATGAATAAAGTGTTATTCAGGGCCCATGAAATAGACATCTTGTATTGATCAATAAGTACGTGACTTATTTATGAGACTCTATATGTATGAATCTATTTCTAAATGATCCTCGATCATATATCATATTATTGGAACTAATATGATTCTAAGATCGGCATGATTATTGATTGATGATCATGTCTCATAGATCATGGGTATGGAGATACCAAATCAATAAACATGGACATATGTGTTAGAGAACACATTGTTGGATAGACCCACCATGAGACACTACAGAATTAATGTGCCATTAGTTGGTCTCAGTAGTGTTGGTACAAAATCCTTAGACCCGAGATCACCATGGATTCCAACATGTGTAGTAGCCTACTTTGGGACTACCAAACGCTATTCCGTAACTGGGTAGTATAAAGGTAGTTTTCAGGTTTGCTATGAAACATGGAGTGGGATGTGGGTTTGCTATGAAAGATGGAATTTGCCCCTCCTTTGGAGAGATATCTATGGGCCCCTCGAGGTAATGGATTATGGAAATGCATGGTCATGCTAAGTTGATTGAGGAGTCAATCAAATGCATGCATAATCCAATACGGTTCGAGTGAATGGTTAAGCTATTGAAGGGATGGCACACATCTTGCCTATAGCTTAATTGGTATCGTGAGGCAAAGGGATTTGTGTACACATTATGAAGGGTTACGCGGAGGCTACGCTAGCCAAAAACAAAAACTTTTTATCGCGCAAACCAGGAACACTTGCAAGTAAGGGCCGATAGATCGTTACCGATTGGAGTATGCAATGGAATTAGCCAATCGTGGCTATCCGATCTGGAACCGTGCCGCCGATTCCCGCAAGCCGACACCATACCCAGGACAACCGACTACAATCGCCCGATCGCCCGATTGCAAACTCGATCCGGGCCGATCACCGCCGCGCAACGAGCGCCGCCTCTATCGGTATCCACACGTCCGGGACAGTAACGCCGAACACCCGTGTGCTAGCACGCGATGCAAGGCTAGGCTCGAAGGTGGGGAGGGTTTCCGTGGAGATTGATCTCGACGACTTCTAAAGCCGCGTGTGATCGATTGATTTCGACGCAATCAATTGACTTGATGTACTCGTAGCTCTCCACCCTCACCCCCTTTATATAGAGTTGGCCGACCGGGACTCGTGGCCGATCAGACTCTATTTTGAATCGATCCTATCCGAATCTCATAGAGTTGGCCGCCCATACGTCGTAAGCCCATAGGACTCTATCCGATCGGATCCCTATCCGATCGAGCCGCATTCAAGTCCAACTCGAATGCCCGTTCTTATCCCCTTAAGCGTGCGAATCCGTAGGTTCGTATACTGGTTTCGCTATAGTCTAACTTAGCCGATCGTCGCTCGAGTCCAACTCAGCCACCCGTCCACCAGCGGCGCCTAGCAGCACATATTGACACCATAGTATACAAGAATAATATCGGCTCGAACCTGTAATGTGTACACAAATCCCTTTGCCTCACGATACCAGCTTAAGCTATAGGCAAGATGTGTTCCATCCCTTCAATAGCTTAACCTTTCACTCGAACCGTATTGGATTATCCGTCTCGTTGATTGACTCCTCAATCAACTTAGCATGGCCATGCATTTCCATAATCCAGTACCTCGAGGGGCCCAGAGATATCTCTCCAAAGGAGGGGCAAATTCCATCTTGATCACTCACATCCCACTCCATGTTTCATAGCAAACCCGAAAACTACCTTTATAACTACCCAGTTACGGAATAGTGTTTGGTAGTCCCAAAGTAGGCTACTACACATGTTGGAATCCATGGTGATCTCTGTGTCTTAGGACTTTGTACTCAACACTACCTCGAGACCAACTAATGGCACATTAATTCCCGCGAGTGTCTCATGGTGGGTCTATCCAACAATGTGTTCTCCAACACATGTGTCCATGTTTATTGATTTGGTATCTCCATACCCATGATCTATGATACATGATCATGAATCAATAAACATGCCGATCTTAGAATCATATTTGTTCCAACAATATGACATATGATCAGGGATCGTTAGAAATAGATTCATACATAAAGAGTCTCATAAATAAGTCACGACTTATTGATCAATACAAGATGTCTATTTCATGGAACTGAATAACACTTTATTCATTTATACATAAACATTGACATGATATCCAACATCTCCATGTTGCCTCTAGGCATATCACTAACACATTACAGGTTCGTGAGCCGATATTATATTCTTGTATACTATGGTGTCAATATGTGCCGCTAGGCGCCGCCGTTGGACAGTGTCGGCTGAGTTGGACTCGAGCCGACGGTCGGCTAAATTAGACTACAGTGGTCGCACGCTTAAGGCGATAAGAACAGTACATTCGAGTTGGACTCGAGGACATGGCTCGATCGGATAGGGATCCGATCGGATAGAGTCCTATGGTCTTACGACGTATGGGCGGCCAACTCGTGAGATTTGGATAGGATCCGATTCAAAATAGAGTCCCGATCGGCCACTAGTCCAAGTCGGCCAACTCTATATAAACGGCGAGGGGTGGAGGGTTGAGGTATCGCATTGAATCGAATCCGCAATGTAAGTCGCCGAGATCAATCTCCACGCAAACCCTCCCCACTTTCGAGCTAAACCCTAGCCTTGCATCGCGTGCTAGCACACGGGTGTTCGGCGTTGTGTCCCCGGACGTGTGGATACCGGTAAAGGCGCTCGCTCCGTTGCCCGCCGTTCATCGGCCGTGGTACTTTGGAGCAAGGCGGTTGTGGCAGATCGGCTGCGATCGAGCGCATCGGAGCGAGGCGCGAGAACGCGGCCGACGACTTGGCGAATCGGCCGCTTGGCGAATCGGCTATCCCCGAGAATCGGCTGTCGGCTTGCGGGAATCAGCTACACTGCTGATTGGATAGCCCCGATTGGCTACTTCCGCTGCATACTCCAATCGGTAACGATCTATCGGCCCTTACTTGCAAGTGTTCCTGGTTTGCACGGTAAAAGTTTTTGTTTTCGGCTAGCGTAGCCTCCGTGTAACCCTTAAGTGGTATCGAGCTAATCTTGCTTAGTTCGGGTCTTAGATTGATCTGGAACAAGTTTTGCGCACGGGTTGATTAGATCAATCGGTTTTACGAGATTTGTTCAGGAGAGTTCATGGTAATTGCGTTCCTTGATAGTGATCGGAACGACGTAATGTGATTACGTCGGCAATATCCATAGAACTCGGTTTGAGTCGGCTTCGAGATAGCGTTCCTTGATAGTGTATCGGAACGGTATAATGTGATTATGCCGAAGCTATCTCGTAGTCCGATCTTGTTAGTCGCTCGCATGCCTACGCAAACCATCTCCCTTGATAGTGTATCGGGACGTCATAATATGATTATGCCGACATGGTTTCCGTAAGCGAATTCATAGATTGGTAGGTCGTGTGCGCACCCCCTTTTGTAGGTCGCCTTGATGTCGTTTCTCTCTACGATAGGTAGAAAACGTTTTCTACGCCTAACTTGTTTTTGCAGAGAATGCTTTGAGCTGATATGGCCCTATTGTATGTATGAGATGCATGTGATGCATGTAATATTCTTTCATATGTGCAATCCCCGTAATATTCTTTTCATACGTGCAATGCTTGTAATATTCTTTCACGACCTACTAGTCGATGTAATCTTCAATTAGAGCTTCTATAGTAGTAGCTTAGTTTGAAGAAATCAAGCATCATGCACATTGGAAGATGGTGCCGAAGATGGAGATCCGCAGCGCCGACATGGAGATGGAGATTACCATGTGAAGGGGGCCATACTATTTCATTATATGCTATTCTACCTGCTTTCATATATGTGATATATTTGTTTGATAGGATAGCATCCTCTCAAAATTAAGTAGTAATGATGCCCTTCCAAATGTTGCACTCCGTCACCGTTGTGCTCACAATGGTGGGTCTGCCAAAGCAGAGTGCCATTCTCTATCATAACACGAGGGGGTATATGTCGACATATACATGCAGAGCATTTGGTTTACTTAACAAGGCTATCAAAACAGTTTTGGGCCTTGGGGCATAGGTTGGCGCCGGGGCATGGAGATGCCACACCAACAACAAGAGTCACATAGAGATGTGATTAGCAAGGAGTTGCTTATCGATGTTATTAATTTTCTAGCAAAGATGCCAAAGCTCACTAGAAAATTAACTAACATGTGGATCTTGACCCAATACGTAACCTAGAGGGAAGGTGTAAAATACGTAATGGGAGTCTAATGTTAAATTGTTTAACAATAGACATAGCATAAACATTGTGCTAAACTTTGCTTTTTCTCGTTGTAGAATAAATGGCGGCTAATACTACACCCAAAGGCTTTTAATTTGCGATCTATTCTCGAGAAAAAAAAATTAAATGGAACAAACTTTATGGATTGGTATCGCAACTTGAGAATTGTTCTCAAGCAAGAGCGTAAGGAGTACGTTCTGAAGTACCCTATCCCGAGGATTTGCCTAATAATGCCACCGCACGCACTGAGGGCTTACGAGAAGCACACTAATGATGCCCTAGATATAAGCTGTCTCATGCTAGCTACAATGTCCCCGAGCTTCGTAAGGGGCTAATATGAGAGCAGCGATGCTCACACTATTATTCAGTGTGGACTCGCGTGGCATGTTTGAGAACCAAGCTCGGGCCGAGAGGTTCAACACCTCAAAGTCCTTGTTTGCGTGCAAGCTTGTTGAGGGGAATCCCGTCAGTCCGCATGTGATAAAGATGATTGGCTATATCGAGAGTCCTGGAAAACTAGGTTTTCCCTTTAGCCAAGAGTTGGCTACCGATGTGATTCTCCGCCGCTCCCTCCGAGCTTCGAGCCATTCATATTAAATTATCACATGAACAATATGGATAGACCTTGGCTGAATTGCATGGGATGCTAAAGACAAATGAGGAGAGTATCCAAAAACGGTCATCATGTGATGATGATGCGTAAGGCAAGCGCAAACCACCTGTCAAGAAACTTTGCACCAAGAGGAAGTTAACTCCCAATGAGATCGCGAGTGCCTCTAATGCAAAGAAGGGCAAGAAGGGGTCGGCGCATCGATGCCGTTTGCTTCTACCGCAAGGAGACAGCCACCGGAAAAGGAACTGCAAGAAGTACATGGAGGATCTCAAAAAGAAGCAAAGTACGACTCGCTTCTGTGTATTAATGTTATAGACATTAATCTTGCTACTTCACCTACTAACTCTTGGGTATTTGATACCGGATCAATAGCTCATATTTGCAAATCGTCGTGTGGAATGAGAAGTAGTAGAGGCTTAAGAAGGGGCGAGGTGAACCTCGCGCGTCGCAATGGAGCAAGCGTTGCTGGCGCTTGCCGCTGCACAAAGCATTTCACTCTCATCTACCTTCGTGATTAGTTTTGGAATTAAATAATTATTATTGTGTTCCAACACTATGTCAAAACGTTATTTCCGCATGTTTGCAAGCGGAAGGATATGATTTTAGATCAATGAACATGGTTGTTCAATATATCTTAGAAATATGTTCTATTTTCATGCTCCATTGGTGAATGGATTTTACGTTTTGAATCTTGGAAGCGTCTTCTATCTAAACATTAATACGTAAAGGCAACTCTCTAATGATATAAACCCCACGTTTATCCGGCATTGTCGCTAGGCCATATAAATAAGAAACGCATGGAGAAGCTCCATAAGGATGGATTGCTTCACTCTCTTTGATTTTGAATCTTTGAGACATGTGAGTGTTGTTTATTTGGTAAGATGACAAAGGCACCTTTCATGTGACACGCTGAAAGAGCAAGTGACTTGTTGGCACTCGTACATACCGATGTATATGGACCAATGAGCTCAACGGCCGAGGTGGTTATCGCATTTCATTACCTTTACCGATGACTTGTATAGATATGGTTATATCTACTTAATGAGGCATAAGTCCGAATCCTTTGAAAAGTTCAAAGAATTCCAGTAATGAAGTACGTAATCATTTAGGGAAAACAATCAAGTTTCTACCAGTGATTAGATCGTGAGGGGAATACTTGAGCCAAGAGTTTGGTAATCACCGAAAGATTGTGGAATTGTTCCATAGTTGACTCCGCCAGGAACTCCACAATGGAACGGAGTGTCTCGAACGAAGAAACCGCACCTTGTTGGACATGGTGCGGCTGCGATGATGAGCCAAAGTGATCTTCCGTTATCCTTTTGGGGATATGCTCTTGAAACAAACAAGGCCACACTAAATAGAGTTCCATCTAAGTCAGCTTGAAAAGACACCATATGAGATATGGACAGGCAACCCCTAGTTTGTCTTTTTTCTCAAAATTTGGGGATGCAAAGCTTATGTAAAACGCTTACGGCCGACAAGCTCAAACCCAAATCCGACAAGTGCTTCTTTGTGGGATATCCTAAGGAAACTAAGGGATATTACTTTTATAATCGGGAACAAGGCAAAGTGTTTGTCGCCCGACACGGTGTCTTCTTGGAGAAAGAGTTTCTTTCAAGAAGGGTTAGTGGGAGCAGGGTGTGCATCTTGAAGAAGTTCAAGAAACACTAGAAAAATGTTTCAAATGAATTCCGTAACAACAAATGAGGAGCAAAGTGTTGCACCACCGCCTGTAGATACACCAGCCCCACTGAGGTCCTGAAAGATCACGTTGTGCACCCGATGTACACAATGTGTGCGCGAACAACGTGATATATTGTTGTTGGACAACGATGAGCCTAAGACCTATGAGGAAGCGATGGTGGGACCCGATTCCAACAAGTGGCTTGGAGCCATGAAATCCGAAATAGAATCCATGTACGACAATCAAGTTTGGAACTTGGTTGATCCACTCCGATGGTGTCAAAACCATTGAGTGTAAATGGGTTTTTAAGAAAAGGCCGACATGGATGGAAATGTTCACATCTATAAGGCGCGATTGGTGGTGAAAGGTTTTAAACAGATTCAAGGAGTTGATTATGATGAAACCTTCTTAGGTCCGTCGTGAATGCTTAAATCTATTCGGATTATCCTAGTGATTGCCGCATATTTCGATTATGAGATATGGCGTATGGATGTCAAAACGACTTTCCAAAATGGAAACCTAAGCGAGAATGTATACATGATACAACCTCGTGGTTTTGTCGATCCACAATCGCTCGGAAAGATATGTAAGCTACGTAAAATCCATTTATGGATTGAAGCAAGCATCTCGGAGTTGGAATATTCATTTTGATTAAGTAATCAAAGGGTTTGGTTTCATCAAAAACTAAGAAGAGGTCTGTGGCTTACAAAAAGGTCAAGTTGGGAGCGCAATTGTATTTCTAATCTTATACGTGGATGACATATTGTTGATTGGAAATGATATCCCTATGTGCTAGAATCAATAAGGTCTTCATTGAAAAAATAGTTTTTCCATGAAAGACTTAGGGAGAGGCAAAAGCATACATATTAGCATCTGGATCTATAGAGATAGATCCAAGAGGCTAATTGGATTAAGCCAAAGTGCATACATTGACAAGGTGTTGAAAAGGTTCAACATGCATGATTCCAAGAAAGGTTTCTTGCCCATGTCACATGGCATTAATCTTAGCAAGAATCGTGTCCTCGTGACACATGATGAGCGGAATAAGATTGGTATGGTTCCATATGCTTCGGCAATTGGATCCATCATGTATGCCATGCTTTGTACACGCCCAGCATGTCTCGTACGCTTTGAGTGCTACTTAGCAGATACTCGCCGATCCAGGTGAAGGTCACTGATCAAGCCAGTAAAGAATATCCTTAAGTACTTGAGAAGAACTAAGGATATGTTCCTAGTCTATGGAGGTGAAGAAGAGCTCGTTGTAAGTGGTTACATCGATGCTAGCTTCCAAACAGCACAAGGATGATTATAGATTGCAATATGGGTTTGTGTTCTCCGCTCGAACGAGAGGCGCAAATCACCGGAAGAGTTCCTTAGCGGATACCTCGTTGCTGATTCTACAACAGAGGCCGAGTACATTGCCGCTTCGAAAGCCGCAAAGGAGGCCGTTTGGGATCAAGAAATTCGCTCTATTGTGATAATAGTGGAGCCATTGCGCAAGCCAAGGAAAACACATACTTCGGCGATATCATCTCATCCGCGAGATAGTGGACAGAGGTGATGTGAAGATATGCAAAGTGCACACGGATCTCAACGTAGCCGATCCGCCGACAAAACCTCTCCTCACCCGGGCACATGAGACGCACACAAGAGCAATGGGTATTAGATACTTACATGATTGACTCTAGTGCAAGTTGGAGATTGATAGTGATATGCCCTAGAGGCAACATGGAGATGTTGGATATCACGTCAATGTTTATGTATTAATGAATAAAGTGTTATTCAGTTTCATGAAATAGACATCTTGTATTGATCAATAAGTACGTGACTTATTTATGAGACTCTAATGTATGAATCTATTTCTAAATGATCCTCGATCATATATCATATTATTGGAACTAATATGATTCCAAGATCAAAGCATGTTTATTGATTGATGATCATGTCTCATAGATCATGGGTATGGAGATACCAAATCAATAAACATGGACATATGTGTTAGAGAACACATTGTTGGATAGACCCACCATGAGACACTACATGTAAATTAATGTGTCATTAGTTGGTCTCAGTAGTGTTGGTAAAAAATCCTTAGACCTCGAGATCACCATGGATTCCAACATGTGTAGTAGCCTACTTTGGGTCTACCAAAAGCTATTCCGTAACTCGGGTAGTTATAAAGGTGGTTTTCGGGTTTGCTATGAAACATGGAGTGGGATGTGAGTGATCAAGATGGAATTTGCCCCTCCTTTGGAGAGATATCTATGGGCCCTCGAGGTAATGGATTATGGAAATGCATGGTCATGCTAAGTTGATTGAGGAGTCAATCAATGCATGTACGATAATCCAATACGGTTCGAGTGAATGGTTAAGCTATTGAAGGGATGGCACACATCTTGCCTATAGCTTAATTGGTATCGTGAGGCAAAGGATTTGTGTACACATTACAGTGTTCGTGAGCCGATATTATATTCTTGTATACTATGGTGTCAATATGTGCCGCTAGGCGCTGCTCAAAGTGATGTGCTCAACAGTTAAATTTGATTTAATGTCGGCTAAATTAGACTATAGCCGAAACTGAGTGCATACTTCTCCAACTCACCGGCCGCATGGCTTAAGGGGATAAGAATTGTGCATTCGACTTGGACTCGAGTATACGGCTCGATCGGATAGGGATCCGATCGGATAGAGTCCTATGGGCTTACGACGTATGGGCGGCCAACTCTATGAGATTCGGATGAGATCCGATTCAAAATAGAGTCCTGACCGGCCACTAGTCCAAGTCCAACTCTATATATAAAGGGGCGAGGTGGAGGGTTGAGGCATCGCATTCAACC
>JAIFGZ020000098.1:0-265289 GCA_019925245.2 Oryza australiensis | reverse complement strand
CTGGTTTAATATGTGCAAAAATGTTGCCACAATGAAGTAGAAATAAAGAAAATATTGTAATTTCAATGAATGTCACCGAACAGGAAGCTAAGAACCTTCTTCAGTTTTACATGAAAATTGTATCACATATCAGTGAAACTGGGGGGAAACCAGAGAAGATGGTATCATGTTGGGAAGCAAGGAGAGTTGAAGAAGAGGCTCTTCTGGTGCCTCATGGTGGCCTAATGCTGGTGTCTCACGCTGGCTTAATGCTGGTGCCTCTGTTCTGTGGATAAGCTCATCTGGTTCTGCATGGTAGCCTAATGCTGGTGTCTCTGTTCTGTGGATAGGCTGATCTGGCTCCTCAAAGCTTGAAGAGTCGGGTGTTACTTAATACTCATAACAGAAATATATTCCATAACTAAAACTTGAAACAGTTGCACTATTTACCTTTGGTGAATCCACACTAAAGCAATATATTCAGATGCTGATGAATCTTCACAAAGATAGTCACTTCCAGATGGTATGATATCCATGGTTTCAGTTGAGCATTCCTTTGTAAACAAACCATATAGAAATGCATTTAGTGCTTCATAAACATTAAACAGAGTAGAAGTCAAGAACATCTCAAAATAGTAAATCGAATAAACAGAAAATACCAACTGTAGTATCATTTATTCTATAGCTAGCAGTACTGAAATTTCAATTGTATGGATAGTAACTTTCACCACTGCAGTTTCATATCAGTAAATTAGGTCTAGGAACTAACAAATTTAAGAGAATCTCAAAGAGAACTGGAATGTCAAAACTCAGAAGCATCACAAATAGTTTTATCTAACCACTATAATATCCAGTAGTCATGTGCACACATTGGACAAAGACTTACTATCAACATTGATGAAGATTACAGGTTCCAAGATGGAAGTATATAGATTAAAAGGAGTAGCGAGCAGTGGCAAACACTTGAGCAAAACACTATTAGGAATGTTGAGCTAAGATAACAGGCAAGAGAAGTCCATGGAATATTCATACACCGTAACTATGAAGATGTACGCATGGTAGGATATGACAGATATAGGAAATTGCACCTTAACACAATTTAAAAATGACTCTGCGTCACTGAGATGTGGAAACGTAAAGCAAACTTCTGGATCTGTACAGAAATAAAGTGCATAAACATTGTCCATTAAAAATGTGATTATAAAGGTTGTACAGGTTATAATAAATGCAGTAAATATTTGATGGTTCAAGAAAACTTGCCTGTTTGGACTTATCACAGAAGCTCACAAACACCACCCTGCTCCCACTTATTGGGCATTGCGTCACACATGTAACCTGAGGCCATGAAAAATTGAGGATGGACACAAAATGCTCCTCCTGTGCCACAAGCAAGAAAATAATGTCAGGTTATGAAAAGGGAGTAATATAGAGAAGCAACAAAAAGTGTGCAAAAGTCATTCTGCAATGTCATAAGGTTTTCAAGGATAGTTGTGGTAAGATAAAACCGTTTTACTGCCCAGGAGTCGTTAGGTGGATAACCTTTCCCATATACATGGGTTTGACCATACATTAAAATGGATCATTCTACAAATCCGTTTTCTTGTTTCTAACAGGAAATATCGTACAAATCTGCAACTTCTCAACATAACACAATGTATTAATCGTAGAGCTTGTAAACAATATACATTTAGATGAGCAATGGAAGAGTGTAGAAATGCCAAGGCCTAATCTAAGCGATCCATCCAAATAACAAAAGAATCAGTACAGTTACAATCATTTGCTTTCAGTTTTCATAGCAGTAAAAGGAAATTAAAATCAAATAAAAAAGAATGAACCAACAGAGTCCATTTTGTACCTTTCAATGAAAGGAAATTCCATTGTTCAATCCTGTAATAATAAGGGCTCACAAAGAAATAAGCATCCACTTTGGTCTGCCCAAAGACTAAGTAGCATATGCCCTCCCCAAAGTATATTTCATACTTTTTCAATAACTAGAGATAGATAATTCACACAATACACGTACACGATCTAGGGCCTGTTTAGATAGGGGGTATTGGATTCAGTTTCCAAGACTAATTCCTAAAGACTATAAAAGGAATGAAATTTCAAATCTGATCAACAGCAGATATAATCACAATGCAGTTACAAAACTAGTTAAACAGAGTAGAATGATTCAAAGTTTTTTGTTTCAAAACTAAGGGCAGGAGCTTGGAATGGTCCAAACTACATTAGTTGGAGATTGAATACCAAGGAATAACCAAGATATGAGTAATAATCAAAGGGCTCGTTCGGTTGGCTGGTTGGGCTGGCTGGTGCTGATTTGTTGTGAGAGAAAAGTACTGTTTGGCTGGTTGGTGGGCGGATTTTTTGTGAGAGAAAAACACTGTTGGGCTGGTGGCTGGTAAGCCAGCCGAACACCGCCAAAGAAACCAAACAGTAATCAACACATGAGCACAAATCACTATCTCCCACAGATCTAATCCTGCACGGCTAACATTTGCCACGTGACACATGCCAAAAGCATCCGTTATTTCATTTGTGAAGAAAAATACACATAGCGTGCGTAGACAAAAAAATGATAACATGCCGCACTGATTGTTCATCAAAGCATCCATGGACTCCCAAACAAGTGGCGGAGGGAGGGAAGCAAGCAGGGCATGGCCTCCCTCCCACATGATTTGATACTTCCAATGTTAAACCAGATCCCTTATATCAAATAAATTTTAGGATTTCCGGCTCCGGCACCCACAATAGAACACAATACACGCTAATTATGCCACTCCACCAAAAATAACCAGTTCAACCAAGCAAATGTCACTGAACTAACGCATCGAAGATTAAGAACACCATTGACACAGCATCAAATTGCACAATTTAAAAGAAACAACCACATGCTTTGCTGCTTTGAAAACAACGATCATCGAAAGGCCAAACCTAAGAACCAAATAGATGCCACGCACCGTCCAAAACCAACGTCCTCACGAGGTTCTTGGAGGCCAGAGAAAATATACCATGCCGCATTCAAAACATAACCCCCAATTCGCAGACGCATTTCCCCATATGCCTAGATAAGCAGGCTCACAAACCTAAACGGAAAAGTGCCTAAGTGGATGGATCAAGCATAGCACACAACAGCAAGCAGCCGCTTGAGAGTAAAGACGAGGTAGCGGGGGATCGGTACGGACAAAGACGACGTCGCCGATGGAGACGGTGAGGACGGGGACCGCGAAGGACTGGCTGGGGCAGGAAATGGAGAGCGTGGCGGGGGAGGCGGCCGGGAGCCAGGTGCCGTGGTGGCGGAGCTTGCCGCGGGCGACGAGGCGGAGGCCGGGCGGCGGCGGCTTGACGGATCCCGCCGCGGCGTCCTGAAAAAGCGCGCGAACTCCACCGTCCACTTCTGCCTCCGCCGCTGCGCCGGCGACGCGGCCGTCGGTCGCACCGAGAGAAGCGCCCCGCTGCGGACGTCGGCTTCCGCCATGGCGACGACGAAGATGATTCGGGGCGGTTGGGGTTTTGATGCGCAGTTTTGGTGTGGAGCTGTTGAGTGGATGTAGGAGCAGATCTGCTCTATTAAAATACACAATCTATATCGTTTGGCACAGCTTTTAACTTTAGATAAGTTTTGAAAAGCTGCTCATACCAAACGGCTATAGTAGCAATTACCTCGCTAAACTCGAGAGCAGTTATTCGATTGTTTTAAAAGAATGTTGAGGGGGGGTCCTTAGAGCATTCTCAAGAGATCTTCCTAATCTTATCCTCTAAATTGAGGTTACAGGAGATCACTCATCTAAATAGAGTATCTTTACTGTTTTGTCTATGACACTCACCCTAATCTTATATCTCAAAATCAAAATCAGAAATTTTGATTCGCGCCGGGCAAGCCCAATTGTTGCATGTGTGGGTTTGGCTGTGTCTTGTCCTGGTGCCCATTCGCCGCATGCGTTGTGACCTATCGAAGACTAAAATTTGACTTGTGCAAATCAAATACAATAGCGTATATATGATTTGGAGAAAGTTTGTCAAGAAATTTCGACCAAGTTGTGAATCTCAATCACACAATCATACAAATTCGACCATTGTGAATCTCAATCATATAATCACACAAGTACCGATAATACATTACTAGAGTAAACATGAAGAGTGCTACGAATATTGCATGAATAATTTTTGCGACACTTGGTGGAACGGAATTGATGATGAGATGATCCTAGCGGTGGGGATGCGGCGGCGTGGCACATGGGGATGCGGCAAGATGATGTGGTCGGGATGCAGGACGGGCACGACCAGGAATGCGGCGGTGCGGCGCGGCTAGGATGCGGCGCGGCGTGGCTGGGAAGAGGAGGCGCGGCGTGGCTAGGGATGGCCGCAACTAAGAGATGACGGTAGGGAGGAAGAAGACGCCGCCATTTTTCATTCGCACACGCGACCAAAGAACGCCGAAAATCCTTAGGAGGATAGTCTATGGGATGCGATACCCGAGTTTAGGTGATGCGGAAGACTAATTAGGGTGGGACTATTTTAGAGTATCAAAAGGGTGATTTGTTGGAGATAATTTCGATAAAAATACCCAAAAATCGGGATAGAGTATCAAAAGGGAGATTTATGGGGATGCTCTTAGTGGACGTCATACTCATTCTAATTTTATATGTATCATCAACTTATTAGTTAAGAGCTAATATATATAATAAATTACTCTAACATAATCTAACAAAAACATCTAAATTTTTTTCATCAAATTAATCAAAAGAAAAATTAATGAGCAACCAAGGAAGTGGCATAGAACATTAACCGATTCATAGTAGGCCTATCGGATGGCTTGTCATGGTTTTACTCAAGGGTCACATTTTCGTTAGTCTATGGGTACGAAGCTATTTTGTCATAGAAAACTAACATCGGCTCAATAAGAATTTCTCTATAGGATAATTTGACAGATGAATATATAAGTTAATGATTGATGAGTTGGAGGATTTGGCTCAATCGGTTGCGAGCATTAGAAAAGATTAAAATGGATAAAGAAAGGGTTTTAAGGCATTATAAGGAAAGTGGTACCAAAGTCTTTTGAAAAGGGAATTGGTTTGGAAATTGATTTTGGCGATAGGGACGAGAGATAATAAATTTGGAAAATAATCACCTAATTAGGAAGGACCTTATCGGATTCATCATTGTGTACCACAAAATACGTATTTACTTGAGGGGCTTAATGGAGAAGTTTTTGGCAAAGCACTTAGTGAGAAATATTTGAAGAAATATGTCACGCCCGAAATTCAAGCCAATTTTCACGGCTAATTTGTGCATTAAATCCTCATCCGGCATCACCAGGTACACAAATTGACAATTATTGATATTACAGAATCCACCTCTTAGAAATAATATAAAAGAATTACAAAAATGCAAAGAAAAAGGAAAAAGACTCCACTAAACCGAAACTAACACCGCGATAGAACTCCAAAACACCACACGCAACCTTGATGGCGACGTGGCCTAAACCTTATCAAACTTTATTCTTCAGCAAACCTCTAGCTCAAGGGGAAAATTAAGCAAGAATGAGTACTCTCACCGTATTCAACAAGTCATACTTTAAGAGAAGGCATGATGCGGGATAAAGACTGGGCTGAGGGAATATAGGCTCATTTGCAGAAATAGCGTTTTAGAAATAATAATAGTTAAAAGCAAGAAACAAAAGAGTAATAATTAAGCAATATTAAATAATTCATGCATGAGCTGCGAGCGCGAGGAAATGCTTCGCACTTCAGCGCGGCTACCGCTTGGCTTGGGCCGAAAGAGGGAATGGGCCTACAAGCGAGTTGGGTCGTCGGCCCGATTAGGAAAATGGACGGGAAAACCATATACGAAAAATAGGAAAATCAGGAAAAATAATTAAAGCACCTCAATTTAATCGTAATGGGTTAGTTATTTAATTGATTAAAAATAGTTCCAAAGCTATGAAAATTCCATAAAACTCCTGTTAGTGTATTTTGGACACGTTGAATTTAAGAAAAATCCTACCATGCCATTTCCATTTATTAGTTGCATTTTAAAATTACTTGTTGGTTCTAGATTAATTCCAGAAATTTTGATTATTTTAGGGTAAATTATTTAAACGATTTAGGGGAGCAAAACTCGTAGGTGCGACAAACCTACCCCCAAACTGAATCTCAACCCCGAGATTCGAAGGCACCGCGAAGAGGTGCGGCGTGCGCGCGCCTTCAACTCATCTTATTTTTCCCAAATAGCTTTTCCGGAGAGTGATGAGTCCACTGAACTTTGCAAAATCGGATAACCTTGTTCCGTGTCCTTCTTTCACCGATCTCGAGGATACGAGCTGGTCTCTCCACATAGGTCAAGTCCTCTTGAATTTCAATCTGGTCTGGACTCGCCTGCTCTTCTGGTACCCTCAAACATTTCTTTAACTTAGACACATGGAACACATTGTGAATACCAGCCATGTTGGATGAAAGTTCAAGCTAGTAGGCTACTTCTCCGAGATGTTCTCGAATTCTGTATGGTCCCACAAAACGTGGTACCAACTTGCCTTTGGTTTGAAAGCGGTGTACTCCCGGAGCGGTGTAACACGAAGGTACACATAATCCCCGCTTCGAAAGCGAGATCTCTTCGACGATTGTACGTGTAGCTCTTCTCTCGCCGAGACCGCAATTCTCAATCTTTCTGAATTGTTTGGACTTTGCTTCCCGCCACTTATCACTTCTGTGCCAAACAACTGACGCTCACCAGTCTGATCCCAGAAAAGGGGTGTGTGACACTTTCGCCCATACAACGCCTCATAAGGTGCCATTTGAATGCTGGCTTAATAACTGTTGTTATAAGAGAATTATGTATAAGGCAAACTCTTGTCCCATGCTTTACCAAACTCAAGCGTACATGCTCTCAACATGTCTTCCAGAATTTGATTCACTCTCTCGGTTTGACCATTGGTCTTCGGGTGATAGGCCGTACTGAAGTTCAAACGGGTACTAAGCTCTTCTTGCAACTTCTGCCAGAACTTGGAAGTAAACTGACTTCCTCGGTCGGACATGATCTTCTTAGGCACTCCATGTAAACACATGACTCTAGCAAGTTATAGCTCGCTAGCTTCTTTCCGAGTAGGTGGTATGCACCGGGTATGAAGTGAGCCACCTTCGTGAGTCGATCCATGACGACCCAAATTGAATCATACGCGACGATGTGCGGGGTAAACTCGTCACGCCTAGAAATTCAGACTCCGAATTTTCGAAGCTATATGTGTATTAAAATCCCCGTCTGTGACCAACCAAGGTACACATACGACAATTGTTGATATTACAGTTATAATAAAACATTTTTATGAGACTAAGTGAAACTTCTAACGACATCCCCTAGATGATGTGATAATGCTTAAAAATAGATGCTTAGTTATAATAAAATCAGCGACCATTCCTCCTATCTTGACTTAGGACTTAGCTCCTTAGAAAACCCAACCGACGGCCGAATAAGAGAGAGCAAATGATTTTTTTTTCAAATTTTAGCTTCAGTGAGTCCTATCACTTAGACTAACCTTTGTTTTGAAGGAGACTCAAAATTCTTCCCAATCTCAAGGAAAAAGACCTATTTTCCCGAAGAGACTCCAAAAGCGAGGACTTATGCATATGAAAAGGTCCAGAGGGCTCCTAAGGTTTTCCCATTTGGCTTTTCCTACGGGTCCCTGGAATTGGCTCGATACCAACTTGTCACGCCTAGAAATTCAAACCCGGGGTTTCCTGAAGCTATATGTGTATTAAAATCCCGCCAGACCAACCAGGTACACATACGATAATTGTTGATATTAGCTTCCACATCTTAGAAACATTACAAAAAGATTACAAAAGAGCAAATTTAAAGGAAAAAGGGGCTCAAGTCTGGCTTGACGCTTGGCCACGTGGCTTCACCCACTCCATAGGCATATCTTCCAGAGCGTAGGACAAAGCCTACTCAACTTTGTCTTCTTCCTTCTTGCTCAGCTCGGTGAAGAGGGAAGGATGAGTACTTCCACGTACTCAGCGCAAGTCACACCCAGGGGGAGAGAATGAATGCAAAGGAAGACAAGGGTTGGCTAAGGTTTGCTTTTGCGAAACAAATGGAGGGTTTTCCAAACAATAAGGATTTTGAACACAAATCAAAAAACAATGAATTTAAGCAATTAAGGCATTTTGAAAACCACCACTGTCCAACGTTATCCCCACGTGCGACGCGCCAGCCCAACCCATCCACCTATACTAGTCATGTTCCATTAACCAAGGTTTAATAGTGTGAGACTACCCACAAGACATTAAATTTCACGACACGGTCTCCCGTGCGCTGTAATACCACCATGGTACCTCTAAAAAGGAAACTATGATTTGACCTTTCGTATAACCCCTCAGCAACCAAGTGAACCCTACCAAGGTTTCACCCTGGCCCGACCCTAGGATGTGGGCAGCCCCCAAGTGCCTCGCGTGAACTGGCAATTTCAAAGAACCCTTATACCAGACCGACTAAAACTCCATCCCGCTCACCCTTGCCGATGGGTTCGTCGCCTAGGAGAGACTATACTACGGGACCCACCTTACCCATTTCGGCTTGTGGTTTGCACGGTCATTCTCCCGAGGGGTCCCGTGAACCGGTCCTTAATTGTCATGGGCGCCACTAACCAAAAACCATAGTGCCCACAACCCACCATTTGTCACATTTTAGTTGTTAATCCAATTCACCAAGATCTTTAATTATTAATCCACCGAACAGTAAGTCCAGAGAGAGATATTAAGTGAGAATGACCCATTTAGTGAGCTAGTGAATCTAAGCCGTGCTAAGCACAACCTAGTCCTGAATCTAATCATATTATTGTCCCAAGTTTAGCCAAAGGGTTTGGAGTGTCAAACCTAAGGCATAAACTAAATATATGGTGTACTATTTCCCATGAAATGACATTATAAAATACATGCAATATAATAGATTAAAACATGTGTTTTAGCAAAATGGGAGCAATATGATCAACAATATAGCATGACTTGCCTTGCTCTTCGACTTGGGGGACTTCAACAACGACTCAAGCAAACCGGCACGGCGGTAACTACGGGATCTACACAACAAACAAGCAAGTCAACAAAACAGTACTAAAAGCTGCTGAAAGAGAGAACAAAACTATTTTTAATGGATTCTTGGCATTTTTATGAATTTAATGAAATTTGAATGGGCTAAAACGGAGGTCGGATTGAAAAGATATGATTTTTAGAAGTTTTCTGGGTTTTTTACAAAAACAGTAAAAACCTTAATTGATTTATTGCGCAATAGAACCCGGGAAGGTGTCAAATAAGTTTAAAGGGTTACGCGGAAGCTACGCTAGCCGAAAACAAAAACTTTTCTACCGCGCAAACCAGAACACTTGCAAGTATGCAACATTGGAGTATGCAAATAAAACAACCAATCGTGGCTATCCAACTGAACTCGTAGCCGATTCCCGCAAGCCGATGTACCGATTCCCTGGGGACAGCCAATTGTGGAGCTCGTCCGGTCACGTTCTTGTGCCTTGCTCCGATGCGCCCGACCGCAGACGATCCGAAGCCGATCAACAGCGCGCAACGTAGCAGCGCCTCTACCGGTATCCACACGTCCGGGGACAAAACGCCGTACACCCGTGTGCTAGCACGCGATGCAAGGCTAGGGTTTGGCTCGAAAGTGGGGAGGGTTTCCGTGGAGATTGATCTCGGCGACTTCTGTTGCACGCGATGCAATTGACCTGTCGCAGCTCTCCACCCTTCCCTCCTTTATATAGAGTTGGCCGACCGGGACTAGTGGCCGATCGTGACTCTATTTTGAGTCGGATCCTATCCGAATCTCATGCACTTGGCCGCCCATACGTCGTAAGCCTATATGACTCTATCCGATCGGATCCCTATCCGATCGAGCCGTATCCGAGTCCAACTCGAATTCCCGTTCTTATCCCCTTAAGCGTGCGACCCTCGTAGGTTCGTGCATACCTAGCTTCTCACCTATAGTCTAACTTAAGCCGATCGTCGGCTCGAGTCCAACTCACCGACTGTCACCAAGCAATGTTAGCCGCCTAGCAGCACATATTGACACCATAGTATACAAGAATAATATTGGCTCTGAACCTGTAATGTGTACACAAATCCCTTTGCCTCACGATACCAATTAAGCTATAGGCAAGATGTGTGCCATCCCTTCAATAGCTTAACCATTCACTTGAACTGTATTGGATTATCTGTCTGTTGATTGACTCCTCAATCAACTTAGCATGGCCATGCATTTCCATAATCCATTACCTCGAGGGGCCCAGAGATATCTCTCCAAAGGAGGGGCAAATTCCATCTTGATCACTCACATCCCACTCCATGTTTCATAGCAAACCCGAAGACTACTTTTATAACTACCCAGTTACGGAATAGCGTTTGGTAGTCCCAAAGTAGGCTACTACACATGTTGGAATCCATGGTGATCTCAGGTCTAAGTACTTTGTACCAACACTACCTGAGACCAACTAATGGCACATTAATTCCTGTAGTGTCTCATGGTGGGTCTATCCAACAATGTGTTCTCCAACACATGTGTCCATGTTTTTTGATTTGATATCTCCATACCCATGATCTATGAGACATGATCATCAATCAATAAATATGCCGATCTTAGAATCATATTTGTTCCAACAATATGACATATGATCAGGGATCGTTTAGAAATAGATTGATACATAAAGAGTCTCATAAATAAGTCACGTACTTATTGATCAATACAAGATGTCTATTTCATGGAACTGAATAACACTTTATTCATTTATACATAAACATTGACGTGATATCCAACATCTCCATGTTGCCTCTAGGGCATATCACTAACAATCTCCCACTTGCACTAGAGTCAATCATGTAAGTATCTAATACCCATTGCTCTTGTGTGCGCCTCATGCTTCGGCTGAGGGAGATGTTTTGTCAGCGGATCGGCTATGTTGAGATCCGTGTGCACTTTGCATATCTTGACATCACCTCTCGTCCACTATCTCGCGGATGAGATGATATCGCCGAAGTATGTGTTTGGACTTTTGATGTGACCTCGGCTCCTTGGCTTGCGCAATGGCTCCACTATTGTCATAATAGAGAGACATTGGACCACCGTACTAGTCATCACACCAAGCTCGAAACGAATTTCTTGATCCAAATGCCTTCCTTTGCGCCTTCTTCAAGCAGCTATGTACTCGGCCTCCGTTGTAGAATCAAGCAACATTATCCTCGCTTGGAACTCTTCCACCGATTGCACCTCCGTTCAGCGTAACACGAACCTGCATTGCGATCTATAATCATCCTTGTCTGCTTGGAAGCCAGCATCGGTGTAACCACTTACAACGAGCTCTTCTTCACCTCCATAGACTAGGAACATATCCTTAGTTCTTCTCAAGTACTTAAGGATATTCTTTACGACAAATGACCTTCACCTGGATCTCGATCGTATCTCGCTCGTAGCACTCAAAGCGTACGAGACATCCGGGCGTGTACATAGCATGGCATACATGATGGATCCAATTGCCGAAGCATATGGAACCACACCCATCTTATTCCGCTCATCATGTGTCTCGAGGACACCGATTCTTGCTAAGATTAATACCATGTGACATGGGCAAGAAACCTTTCTTGAATCATGCATGTTGAACCTTTTCAACACCTTATCAATGTATGTACTTTGGCTTAATCCAATTAGCCTCTTGATCTATCTCTATAGATCCGAATGCCCAATATATATGCCTCCCATAACTCTTTCATGGCAAAACTATTTTTCAATGAAGACTTGACGGACTCTAGCATAGGGATATCATTTCCAATCAACAATATGTCATCCACATATAAGATTAGAAATACAATTGCGCTCCCACCGACCTTTTGTAAACACAGCCTCTTTCTTTATTTTTGATGAAACCAAACCCTTTGATTACTTCATCAAAACGAATATTCCAACTCCGAGATGCTTGCTTCAATCCATAAATGGATTTCTCGTAGCTTGCATATCTTTCCGTGCGATTCTCGATCGACAAAACCCCGAGGTTGTATCATGTATACATCCTCGCTAGGTTTCCATTTAGGAAAGCCATTTTGACATCCATCTCGCCATATCTCATAATCGAAATATGTAGCAATCGCTAGGATAATCAATAGATTTAAGCATTGCGACGGCGAGAAGGTTTCATCATAATCAACTCCTTGAATCTCGTTTAAAACCTTTCGCCACTCAATCGCGCCTTATAGATGTGAACATTTCCATCCATATCGGCCTTTTTCTTAAAAAACCCATTTACACTCAATGGTTTTGACACCATCAGTGGATCAAACCAAGTTCCAAACTTGATTGTCGTACATGGATTCTATTTCGGATTTCATGGCTCCAAGCCACTTGTTGGAATCGTGTCCCACCATCTCTTCCTCATAGGTCTTAGGTTCATCGTTGTCCAACAACAATATATCACGTTGCCGCACCCGTGTACTGTCAGTGCACGACGTGATCTTTCGTACTCCGTGGGGCCGGTGTATATACAATGTGGCGCAACACTTTGCTCCTCCCGTTGCGGTTCTCGTGGTCGCCGAAACATTTTCCGGTGTTTCTTGAACTTCTTCAAGATGCACCCTGCTCCTACTAACCCTTCTTGAAAGAAACTCTTTCTCCAAGAAGACACCGTGCCTGGCGACAAACACTTTGCCTTGTTCCCGATTATAGAAGTAATATCCCTTAGTTTCCTTAGGATATCCTACAAAGAAGCACTTGTCAGATTTGGGTGTGAGCTTGTCGATCAAACGTTTTACATAAGCTTCGCATCCCTGAAAATTTGAGAAAAGACAAACTAGGGGGTTGCCCCGTCCATATCTCATATGGTGTCTTTTCAACCGACTTAGATGGAACTCTATTTAGTGTGAGCGCAATGTTTCAAGAGTATATCCCCGAAGGATAACTAAGATCACTTTGGCTCATCATCGACCGCACCATGTCCAACAAGGTGTGATTTCTTCTGCTCGACACTCCGCTCCATTGTGGAGTTCCCGGCGGAGTCAACCGTGGAACAATTCCACAATCTTTCGATGATTACCAAACTCTTGGCTCAAGTATTCCCCTCCACGATCCGATCGTAGAAACTTGATTGTTTTCCCTAAATGATTCTGTACTTCATTCTGAAATTCTTTGAACTTTTCAAAGGATTCTGACTTATGCCTCATTAAGTAGATATAACCATATCCACTAAAGTCATCGGTAAAGGTAATGAAGTACTCGATAACCACCTCTCGCCGTTGAGCTCATTGGTCCACATACATCAGTATGTACGAGTGCCAATAAGTCACTTGCTCTCTCACTATGTCCCGTGAAAGGTGCCTTTCTCATCTTACCAAGTAAACAAGACTCACATGTCTCAAATGATTCAAAATCAAAAGAGTGAAGCAATCCATCCTTATGGAGCTTCTCCATGCGTTTCTTATTTATATGGCCAAAGCGACAATGCCGATAAACGTGGGGTTTATATCATTAGAGAGTTGCCTTTCGTATTAATGTTATAGATGGGAGACGCTTCAAGATTCAAAACGCATACAATCCATTCACCAATGGAGCATGAAAATAGAACATATCTCTCGAGATATATTGAACAACCATTGTTCATTGATCTAAAATCATATCCTTCCGCTTGCAAACATGAAGCGGAAATAACGTTTTGACATAGTGTTGGAACACAATAACAATTATTTAATTCCAAAACTAATCCCGAAGGTAGATGAAGTGGTACGGCCGACAAAGAATCCGTAGCAACGCTTGCTCCATTGCCGACGCGCAGTTCACCTCGCCGCCCTTCTCAATCCTCTACTTCTTCTCATTCCCTGCAACGACTTGCAAATATGAGCTACTGATCCGGTATCAAATACCCAAGAGTCAGTAGGTGAAGTAGCAAGATTAATGTCTATAACATTAATACCGGCGTAAGTCGTACTTTGCTTCTTTTTGAGATCCTCCATGTACTTCTTGCAGCTTCCTCTTCCAAAGGGCTCGTCTCCTTGCAATAGAAGCAAACGGCATCCGATGCCGTCGACCCTTCTTGCCCTTCTTTGCATTGGAGGCACTCGACGATCTCATCGGGAGTTAACTTCCTCTTGGTGCAAAGTTTCTTGACAGTGGTTTGCGCTTAGCCTTCGCATCATCATCACATGATGACCATTTTTCTCGGATACTCTCCTCACTGCCTTTAGCATCCCATGCAATTCAGCCAAGGTTCTATCCATATTGTTCATGTGATAGTTTAATATGAATGGCTCGAAGCTCGGAGGGAGCGACTGGAGAATCACGTCTGTAGCCAACTCTTGGCTAAGAGGGAAACCTAGTTTCTCAAGACTCTCGATATAGCCAATCATCTTTATCACATGCGGACCGACGGATTCCCTCAACAAGCTCGCACGCAAACAAGGACTTTGAGGTGTTGAACCTCTTGGCCCGAGCTTGGTTCTCAAACATGCCACGCAGTCCCTAAATAATAGTGTGAGCATCGCTGCTCTCATATTGCTTCTGAAGCTCAGGGGACATTGTAGCAAGCATGAGACAGCTTATATCTAGGGCATCATTAGTGTGCTTCTCGTAAGCTCTCCGTGGAGTTGCAGTGGCATTATTTGGCAAATCCTCAGGATAGGGTACTTCAAGAACGTACTCCTTACGCTCTTGCTTGAGAACAATTCTCAAGTTGCGATACCAATCCATAAAGTTTGTTCCATTTAATTTTTTCTTTTCGAGAATAGATCGCAAATTAAAAGAACTGGGTGTAGTATTAGCTGCCATTTATTCTACAACAGAAAAAGCAAAGTTTAGCACAATGTTTATGCTATGTCTATTGTTAAACAATTTAACATTAGACTCCCATTACGTATTTTACGCCTTCCCTCTAGGTTACGTATTGGGTCAAGATCCACATGTTAATTAATTTTCTAGTGAGCTTTGGCATCACTGCTAGAAAATTAGTAACATCGGTAAGCAACACCTTGCTAATCACATCTCTATGTGACTCTTGTTGTTGGTGTGGCATCTCCATGCCCCGGCGCCAACCTATGCCCCAAGGCCCAAAACTGTTTTGATAGCCTTGTTAAGTAAACCAAATGCTCCTGCATGTATATGTCTGACATATACCCCTCGTGTTATGATAGAGAATGGCACTCGCTTTGGCGTAGCACCCACCATTGACGAGCATAACGGTGACGGGTGCAACATTTGGAAGGGCATCATTACTACTTAATTTTGCGAGGGATGCTATCCTATCAAACAAACATATCACATATATGAAAGTAGGTAGAATAGCATATAATGAAATAGTATGGCCCCCTTCACATGATGATCTCCATCTCCATATCGACGCTGAGGATCTCCATCTTCGGCACCATCTTCCAATGTGCATGATGCTTGATTTCTTCAAACTAAGCTACTACTATAGAAGCTCTAATTGAAGATTACATCGACTCGCAGTGTCGTGAAAGAATATTACAAGCATTGCACGTATGAAAGAATATTACATGTGATTGCACATATGAAAGAATATTACATGCATCACATGCATCTCATACATCTCATACATACAATAGGGCCATACCATCTCAAAGCATTCTCTGCAAAAACAAGTTAGGCGTAGAAACGTTTTCTACCTATCGCAGAGAAACGGCATCGAGACGACCTATAAGGGGGTACGCACACGGCGGGGGTCGAGGGGAAGCCGCCTCGGGGCTGGCAAAATGCGCCCGAACACCACACGAAATTCATAGATCCAATCTATGAAATCGCTTACTTAAACCATGTCGCATAATCATATTATGCCATCCCGATACACTATCAAGGGAGATGGTTTGCGTAGGCGCGAGGCAGCTAACAAGATCGGACTACGAGATAGCTTCGGCATAATCACATTATACCGTTCCGATACACTATCAAGGAATGCTATCTCGAAGCCGACTCAAACCGAGTTCTATGGATATTGCTTCGACGTAATCACATTACGCCGTTCCGATACACTATCAAGGAACGCAATTACCATGAACTCTCCTCAACAAATCCCGTAAAACCGATTGATCTAATCAACCCGTGCGCAAAACTTGTTCCAGATCCAATCTAAAACCCGAACTAAGCAAGATTAGCTCGATACCACCGAAGGGTTACACGGAGCTACGCTAGCCAAAAACAAAAATTTTCTACCGCGCAAACCAGAACACTTGCAAGTAAGGGCCGATAGATCGTTTCCGATTGGAGTATGCAATGAAATAGCCAATCGTGGCTATCCAACTGGAACCTGTAGCCGATTCCCGCAAGCCGACAGCCGATTCCCGGGGACAGCCGATTCGTGGAGTCGTCCGGTCACGTTCTTGCGCCTTGCTCCGATGCGCCCGACCGCAGCCGATCCGAAGCTGATCAACAGCGCGCAACGTAGCAGCGCCTCTACCGGTATCCACACGTCCGGGGACAAAACGCCGTACACCCGTGTGCTAGCACGTGATGCAAGGCTAGGGTTTGGCTCGAAAGTGGGGAGGGTTTCCGTGGAGATTGATCTCGGCGACTTCTGTTGCACGCGATGCAATTGACCTGTCGCAGCTCTCCACCCCTCCCTCCTTTATATAGAGTTGGCCGACTGGGACTAGTGGCCGATCAGGACTCTATTTTGAATCGGATCCTATTCGAATCTCACAGAGTTGGCCGCCCATACGTCGTAAGCCTATATGACTCTATCCGATCGGATCCCTATCCGATCGAGCCGTATCCGAGTCCAACTCGACCTCGTTCTTATCCCCTTTAAGCGTGCGACCCGTAGGTTCAGGTATACTCTGTTTCGGCTATAGTCTAACTTAGCCGATCGTCGGCCGAGTCCAACTCAGCCACCCATCAACAAATGCGGCGCCTAGCAAAGACATATTGACACCATAGTATACTAGAATAATATTGGCTTTGAACCTCGTAATGTGTACACAAATCCCTTTGCCTCACGATACCGCTAAGCTATAGGCAAGATGTGTGCCATCCCTTCAATAGCTTAACCATTCACTTGAACCGTATTGGATTATCCATCCGTTGATTGACTCCTCAATCAACTTAGCATGGCCATGCATTTCCATAATCCATTACCTCGAGGGGCCCAGAGATCTCTCTCCAAAGGAGGGGCAAATTCCATCTTGATCACTCAGATCCCACTCCATGTTTTATAGCAAACCCGAAGACTACTTTTATAACTACCCAGTTACGGAATAGCGTTTGGTAGTCCTAAAGTAGGCTACTACACATGTTGGAATCCATGGTGATCTCAGGTCTAAGGACTTTGTACCAACACTACCTGAGACCAACTAGTGGCACATTAATTCCTGTAGTGTCTCATGGTGGGTCTATCCAACAATGTGTTCTCCAACACATGTGTCCATGTTTATTGATTTGGTATCTCCATACCCATGATCTATGAGACATGATCATCAATCAATAAACATGCCGATCTTAGAATCATATTTGTTCCAACAATATGACATATGATCAGGGATCGTTTAGAAATAGATTGATACATAAAGAGTCTCATAAATAAGTCACGTACTTATTGATCAATACAAGATGTCTATTTCATGGAACTGAATAATACTTTAATCATTTATACATAAACTTTGGCGTGATATCCAACATCTCCATGTTGCCTCTAGGGCATATCACTAACAGGGCTGACGTCAGCAGCCAAGGGCTGACGTCAGCGGTTCGCGGGAGCGCCGGTCCATGATGGACCGGGTCCACGGCCGGACAGGCCGTGCACCACGTGGCGCACACGCGGCGCCAAGGTGGCAACCACGTGGCGTGCCATGCGGGCGAGCGAGAACGGACGGTGCTGATCGGCCGAAGCTGATCGGACGGCTGAGAGGAAGGGGCGCGGGCGCGGTCGGCCGACAGCGGCGGCCGGGCGACGGAGTGCCACGACTCACGCGAAGGCGGAGCCGCGCGCACTCAAGAGGGCGGCACGAGCGGCCGAGAGCGAAGGAGAGAGGCACCACCGCGGGATTCATCGGAATTGGGGAAGACGACGGCGACGGCGGCGCGAGGGAGACGGTGGGAGCTCGCGGGAAGGGTGGACGAGGGGGGACGGACGCCGCCGACGGAGAGGGAGGCGGCGGCGAAGGCCGGAACGACTGGCGCGCGGGAAATCACGGCCGAAGTCCGACGGCGAGCCCGGTAAGGGGCGCACCGTGCGGGATCAAACGAGAGCGAGATCGGCTTGAGTGAAGGGACGGGGAGGACGGCGAGGGTGCGGGGATGCTTAAATAGGTCGCGGGAGGTCGGCGGCGACGGATATGGGCGGAATTACTCGCCGGATTGAATGGGGAGAGAGAAATAGGGAATTGATGGCCGGCGATAAATTCCAACCATTAAGGGCCGCGGAGTGGCGGCTGTGGGCTTTAAAGGTCGGCGGACGTGGAGGGAGTAAAGGCGGCGAGATCCCGGGCACGGAGGCGGGCGCGCGAGATCCGAGCGAGACGGCGGCGGAAATGGCGCCGGGCTGCCGAGGTAGGGGACGACGGCCCGACAAGCGCCTCCACTCCGTCGGTGTCTCGGTGTAAAGGGGAGGCGAATGGACTTATTCGCGGCGCGAGGGACTAACGGGCCGTGGCCTTCGGCCGCCCACGAGCGAGGAGGGAGGATAAGTGCGCGCCGGGCCGGACGGCCCTGGCCGCCGGGCCGATTGGCCGGGCGCGCGTGGGAAGGGTATGGGGGCCGGCTCGGGCCGGCGGCCCATGGCCGATTTTTGGGCGGGAAAAAGGACGAAGGAGAGAGAAAATATTTTTTTCCCGAGATTTATTAATTCTGATTTTTATTTTAATTGGTTAAAAATTATTTGTCATGCTCTGAAAATTCCACTAAAAATCCTGTTAGTGTATTTTCACATATAGAATTTAAGAAAAATCCTACCATGCCATTTCCATTTAGAATTTGGCTTTTTAAAATTATTTGTTCTTTCTAGTTAATTCCAACGATTTTCTTTTATGATTTTATTTTGGATTTTTAAAAGGGGAAAACACCTCGGGTGTTACAAACCTACCCCTTAAACGGAATCTCGACCCCGAGATTCTGAGGTACCGGCGAATGTATAGGGATGAGTGGCCTTTAGCTCATCTTCCCTTTCCTAGGTAGCTTCTTCTTCGTAGAGTGATGAGTCCATTGAACTCGCGTAACTCGATAACCTTGTTCCGGTTCTCCGCTCACCGGTTTCGAGGATACGTGCCGGTTTTCTCCACATAATTCAGATCTTCCTGGATTTCGATCTGATCCGAACTGGCCTGTTCTTCTGGTACTCTTAGACATTTCTTGAGCTGGGAGACGTGGAAAACGTCATGGATTCCCGCCATGGTGGGTGACAATTCGAGTTGGTATGCTACTTCACCTCGTCGCTCTTGAATCCGATATGGTCCCACATAGCGTGGTGCCAACTTGCCCTTGGTTTGGAATCGGTGAACTCCCCGAAGTGGGGTGACATGAAGATATACATAGTCTCCGACTTTGAAAGCTAGCTCTCTGCGGCGGTTGTCTGCATAACTCTTCTGACGAGATTGTGCAACTTTCAGCCTTTTTCTTATGATTCTAACTTTCTCTTCGGCCTCACTTAACACTTCAGTCCCGAATAGCTGACGTTCGCCGGTCTGATCCCAGAAAAGCGGGTACGACACTTTCGTTCATAAAGTGCTTCGAAAGGTGCCATCTGTAAACTGGCTTGAAAACTGTTGTTATAGGAGAACTCTGCATAGGGCGGGCTCTTATCCCAAGCTCCTCCGAAATCCAGAGCACAAGCTCGCAGCATATCTTTCAAAACCTGGTTTACACGTTCCGTCCGACCATTGGTTTGTGGGTGATAGGTGTGCTAAAATTCAACCGAGTGCCAAGTTCCTCTTGTAGCTTCGCCAAAACTTGGAGGTGAACCGACTACCACGATCCGACACTATCTTCTTGGGTACCCCATGAAGACACATAATCCTTGCAAGGTATAATTCCGCTAACCTTCTACCCGTATAGGTGGTAAGCACTGGATAAAATGAGCCACTTTAGTGAGGCGGTCGATGATAACCCAGATAGAATCGTGTCCTGACGATGTCCGAGGTAAACCAGTGATGAAATCCATCCTGATTTCCTCCCACTTCCATTCCAGGATTTGAAGTGGCTGTAGTAATCCGGCAGGCCTCTGGTGTTCTGCCTTCACTCGCTGGCATACATCGCATAGTGCCACGAACTCTGCTATTTCTCTTTTCATGTTAACCCACCAAAACTTCTCCTTAAGGTCCTGGTACATCTTGGTACTTCCTGGGTGGATAGAATACTGACTCTGATGAGCTTCGGTAAGGATTAACTTCTTCAATTCCTTATCCTCTGGCACACATATCCTGTTGCCTTCCATATGGTCCCGTGCTCATCTTCCGTGAAGTCACGAGCTTTTCCAACCCTCATGTTCTTCTTAAAGCTCAGTTATGTCGGGATCCGAGACTTAAGCTATGCGAATTTGGTCTAAGAGTGTAGGTTGGGCTTCAAGGGCGGCCACAAATCCGGGTTCGAGAATTCCCAGGTTTAGGCGCTCTAGGTCCCGTTGTAACTGTTCACATTTCCCTTCTATGTGAATAGAGTTGCAGTAACTCTTTCGGCTCAAAGCATCAGCTACCACATTAGCTTTGCCAGGGTGATAGTGTATACTTAGATCGTAATCCTTGATCAACTCCAACCACCTTCGCTGATAGAGGTTCAAATCCGGTTGGGTGAAAATGTATTTCAGGCTCTTATGATCCGTATATATTTCACATCGATTACTGACGAGGTAATGTCGCCATATTTTCAAAGCATGGACGACAGCCGCTAGTTCCAAGTCATGTGTTGGGTAGTTAGACTCATGAGGTCTCAACTGGCGGGAAGCATAAGCGACCACTTTCCCTTCTTGCATCAACACACAACCTAACCCTTGGCATGATGCGTCGCAATAGACTTGGAAATCCTTGGTTTGATCTGGCAAGATCAATACAGGTGCGGACACCAGTTTTCTCTTGAGAGTTTCAAAACTCTGGTTGCGCTCGGCAGTCCATACAAACTTTTCATCCTTCTTTAACAACTGCGTCAAAGGCATGGCAATCTTTGAGAAGTTCTCGATGAACCGACGGTAATATCCCGCAAGTCCTAGAAAACTCCTAATTTGGGTGACAGTTTTGGGTGGAGTCCACTTGGTTACCGCCTTCCACATTGGAAGGATCCACTGCGACTCCTTGGGCATTCATGATATGTCCGAGGAATTGCACTTCCTTCAACCGTAAAGCACATTTGCTAAACTTAGCATAGAGCCGGTGGTCTCTTAACTTTTCGAGTATCAACTGAGATGGTGCTCGTGTTTCTCTTCCGACTCGGGAGTAGATCGAGATGTCATCGATGAACACTATGATGAACTTGTCTAGGAATTACATGAACACTTTGTTCATCAAGTTCATGAAAAGGTCAGGGCATTGGTAAGTCCGAAGGACATGACCGTGCACTCGCATGCACTGTATCGAGTGATGAAGGCGGTCTTGGGAATGTCCTCTTCTCGAATTCTTAGCTGGTGATAGCCTGACCACGAGTCTATCTTTGAGAACACCTTGCTCCATTTAATTGATCGAACGTATCGTCAATCCTAGGGAGAGGGTACTTGTTCTTGATAGTGACCTCATTGAGTGCGCGATAGTCGACGCACATCCCCTTGGTCTTATCCTTTTTCTCCACAAATATTACTGGAGCACCCCGTGGCGATGTGCTCGGCGGATATAGCCTTTCGTAACTATTCATCTACTTGCTTCTTGACCTCTGCCAACTCATTGGCTCCCATTCTATAAGGTCTCTTATGGATCGGAGCAAAGGCTGTGGTCTAGGTCAATCCGAAACTCTATTTCTCTTTCGGTGGCATTGTGGTTAGGTCTTCCGGGAAGACTTCCAGGTACTCACAAACCACAGGAATATGTTCTAACTTCACCTGGTCCTTCCCTTTCTCTTCGGGTTTCTCCTTAGCCGAGATCCGATTCAGACTTGCCACTACTCGCAACGGTTTAGGGGAGCGGTAAATCACTTTCTTCCCTTCGCCATTGGTCAAGGTGATCGTGCGGCTTGCACAACCGATCAGGCCTTTATGACGGGTTAGCCAGTCCATCCCAAGGATGACATCCAGGCCTTTTGATTCTAGAAGGATAAGATTGGCTAGAAAGGGGGATCCTTGGATTTTTATTGCCACTGAAGGGCAAAAGTGGGCGGTGTCCAAATGTTCCCTAGAGTTTGAACCCGCATGAGTATCTTAAGTTTTAACACCGACAACCCATGTGTCCCCACAAATGCTTTTGATATGAAAGAATGGGTTGCACCCGAATCAAACAGGATTGATGTATTCAAGGAGTTCACAGGTAACATATCCAGTATGACATCTGGTGCATCCTGTGCCTCCTCTGCCGAAGCATGATTCACTTTCGCCTGGATAAACCGGGGCGCGCATTTTGGTCTTGGACACTTGTCTACGAAATGTCCGAGTCTTCATAGTTGAAACAAATTGCCGGGTTTGAATCCCGAGTCCTTCTTTGGCGCTACCGGCTTGGATTGAGGTGGCGGCGTGCCGTTGACGACGCAGAGTCGGGTTCCGCTACGGCTGTCCCGGACGGCTTCCACCGGGTTGAAAATTCCTGGGATGGTATGGGTGATGTTGGCGAACGATCATAGTGGTAGGTCCACTTTGACCACCCGGAGTGAAACGCGGCCGTTGGGGATTCCCTTGCCGAGGTTGTGGCCTAAACTAAGTAGCCTTCCGTTTTCCGAGCATTTTATTGCATTGATCTTCTTGATGGATGGCTTTGTCGACTAACTTCTCGAAGTCGACATATTCTCCGGAGATGAGTTTGTCTCGTTAACTACGTCCCAGCCCGGCCAAGAACTTTTGTTGACGCTCGGCGTCGTGCGTACGTCCTCCGGAGCATATCACGCTAAGCGATTAAACTCGTGCGATACTCGGTGACAGCCCGAGTGCCTTGCTCCAGTGGATCTGAACTCCCTCTTTTCGAGCTACTATCCCTCTAGGGATGTGCGCCTTTCGGAATTGGTGGTAGAACTTTGCCCAAGTAACCGTAGGTGCATCTCGCCCAATGGGTAACCAAGAAGTTGTCCCACCAGCCGAGGAAGGGCCTTGGAGTTGGTGGGTGGCGAAGGTCCGTGCACCGGAGAAGGCCCAACTTCTTTTCTATGGCGATGATCCAATCATTAGCCTCCATGGGGTTGGTGGTGCTGGAGAAAGTTGGGGGTCGGATACGAAGAAACTCTGACAATTTGTTTTATGGGGGAGGTGGTGGTGCGAAGTGGTCATGCTGATTCTGGTTCTGCTATTGAAACTGTTGCATCATTTGCAGCTACATCTGTTGATGCTGCTGTTGCATTTGCTTGCATCATTGCAGCCATCATCTGGGTCTGGTTGGCTAAGACTTGAGCCAAAGTGATGTTCTCGGGTGGAGGAGGTGGGTTGTTAACATTGGTTCTAGTGTTGTTCTCAGCTGACTCGGTGCTGGTGTTGGCACTGCCATTCCTGGTGTTCACCATCTGAAGGAGCGGAACCAATAAGGCGGGAGAAGGAGTAAAACATATTGGACAGAGAAGCTAATCTTTATTACTTGTTTTGATCTGTTCTTTATTTAAAACACTTAAAACACACTCAACATCCTTAATTGGACAATCCATACCCACACTTAATACAGGCTGACCACTACCCACGCACAACACTCCTAACACACAAAGAACTAAACAAACAGAAAACTAGGAAAACGGTAAACTAAGGGTGGCGGCACTCTAGGGGTCGAGCAGCAGCTTCCGCGGTCGGAGGAGTCGAAACCACTCCTTTGGGAGTTCCCGTCTGCATTTTCCTTCGAGCAGCTTCGAGAGCTTGCTAACTCTTCTTTTCTTCTCTGGTCTCTTGAGCCGTCGCCGCCACGCCTTTGCCGCTGCTGGACACGTAGATCCATCCACCTCCTCTCGCTCGGGCGTGGGACCAGAGCAGGAGTAGGATCTCGGCATTGGGGCGGAAACTAGGGAAGGTGGCGGTGCAGGAAGGGGAACCCTAGGCACCAATGCATCCGCACTGGGCCTTGGTGTTCTTCCGCGCGTGATCCCGATCCGAAGGATGTTGGGAGGTGGAAGTCCCTTCGACCGGCGATTTCTCTCTTGAGACGATCCACTTCATCCTTCAAGCTATTGATCCTTAGGATCTTCTGGTCATTCAGGGCCTTTGCTGCCATGTGAAAATCTACGTGCATCTTATCCAGCCCTTCAATCACAGTCCTCATGTAAGAGAAGGTGGTGTCGTTCTCCCCTTCGGCAGATTGGAAGGAGTTGACTGCTGATGAACTTCCACGCCGGGGATGGTACCGGTAGGCAGAGTGGCAGAGATGATAGTCATGCATCTCCCTCATCCGGGCCAGCATAAGATACGCAGCCTCTTGGCGGTGCATGCTCATCCTGTTCCTCCCGGCGGCTGACCACCATGTTTGGGATGTTGGTGCCGACGAACCCGTGCATCTCCACGGATTTGGTGGGGCAACTTGCCGTCGAACGGTGAGACGACAAAGTGTACTCGGTGCATCCGGATAGCCATCGCCAAGGCCATCCTTGCGCCTCTCGCGATGAAACCCTTCAAACCCCGACCGTTGTGGGTGACTCGGGCGGCCCGCCATCTAGAGAAGACAAGGTAGGGGATCAATGCATGCTCAAATCCAAGTTAGATAAACGGTAAAGGACTCAAGTAAAGTAAACGAGAAAAGAGGGTTTTGAGAAACATTTTTATGAGACTAAGTGAAACTTCTAACGACATCCCCTAGATGATGTGATAATGCTTAAAAATAGATGCTTAGTTATAATAAAATTAGCGACCATTCCTCCTATCTTGACTTAGGACTTAGCTCCCTTAGAAAACCCAACCGACGGCCGAATAAGAGAGCAAATGATTTTTTTCAAATTTTAGCTTCGTAGTCCTATCGCTTAGACTAACCTTTGTTTTGAAAGAGACTCAAAATTTTTCCCAATCTCAAGGAAAAAGACCTATTTTCCCGAAGAGACTCCAAAAGCGAGGACTTATGCATATGAAAAGGTCCAGAGGGCTCCTAAGGAAAAAGGGACCTACCTTACCTATTTTGGCTTGTGGTTTGCACGGTCATTCTCCCGAGGGGTCCCGTGAACCGGTCCTTAATTGCCATGGGCGCCACTAACCAAAACTATAGTGCCCACAACCCACCATTTGTCACATTTTAGTTATTAATCCGATTCACCAAGATCTTTATAATTATTAATCCTCCGAACAAGTCCGGGAGAGACATATTAAGTGAGAATGACCCATTTACTGAGCTAGTGAATCTAAGCCAGGCTAAGCATAACCTAGTCCTGAATCTAATCATATTATTTTTCCAAGTTTAGACAAAGTGTTTGGAGTCTCAAACCTAAGGCATAAACTAAATATATGGTGTACTATTTCCCATGAAATGACATTATAAAATACATGCAATTTAACATAGTAAAACAGGTGTTTTAGCAAAATAGGAGCAATACGATCAATAATATAGCATGACTTGCCTTGCTCTTCAACTTGGGGGACTTCAAGAACGACTTCAAGTAAACCGGCATGGCGGAACTACGGGATCTACACGGCAAACAAGCAATTCAAAAAAATAGGCTAAAAAGCTACTGAAACATAGAACAAAACTATTTTTAATGGATTCTTGGCATTTTTATGAATTTAATGAAATTTGAATGGGCTAAAACGGAGGTCGGATTGAAAAGATATGATTTTTAGAAGTTTTCTCGGGTTTTTACTAAAACAGAAAAAACCTTAATTGATTTATTACGCAATAAAACCGGGAGGCGTCGCCGGCTAGGGCTGACGTCGGTGGTTCAGGGAGCACCGGTCCACGGTGGACCGGGTCCACGGGCCGGACAGGGCGGTGCACCACGTGGCGCACACGTGGCGCCGAGGTGGCGACCACGTGGCGTGCCACGCGGGTGATTGAGAACGGACGGTGCCAATCGGCTGAAGCCGATCGGACGGCCGAGAGGAAGGGGCGCGGGCGCGGTCGGCCGGCAGCGGCGACCGGGCGACGGAGTGCCGCGGCTCATGCGCGGGCGGAGCCGCGCGCACTCGAGAGGGCGGCACGAGCGGCCGAGAGCGGAGGGGAGAGAGGCAGCTCACCGCGGGATTCGTCGGAGTTGGGGAAGACGACGGCGACGACGGCGAGGGAGACGGTGGGAGCTCGCGGGGATGGGCGGCCGAGGGAGGACGGACGTCGGCGACGGAGAGGGTGGCGGCGGCGAAGGCCGAACGACTCGGGCGGCGGAAAATCGTGGCCGAAGTCCGGCGGCATGCTCGAAGCAAGGGCGCACGGTGCGGGATCAAACGAGAGCGAGATCGGCTTGAGTGAAGGGGTGAGGAGGACGGCGAGGGTGCGGGGATGCTTAAATAGGTCGCGGGGAGGTCGGCGGCGACCGGATAAGGGCGGAATTACTCGCCGGAGTGAATGGGGAGAGAAATGGGGAATTGATGGCCGACGATAAATTCCGGCCATTAAGGGGCGCGGAGCGGCGGCGGGGCTTTAAAGGTTGGCGGACGCAGAGGGAGTAAAGGTGGCGAGATCCCGAGGCGCGGGGAGGTGGGCGCGCGAGATCCGAGCAGAGAGGGTGGCGGAAATGGCGCCGGGCGGCGAGGTGGGGGGACGACGCCCGACAGCGGGCCCCACCTATCGGCTCCCGGGGTAAAGAGGAGGCGAAATGGACTTATTCACGGGCACGAGGGACTAATTGGCAGTGGCCTTCTGCCGGCCCGTGAGGGAGGAGAGAGGATAAGCGCGCGTCGGCTAGGGACGGCCCGGTCGGCTGGGCCGATCAGCTGGGTTCAGGCACAAAACCAAAATCCACAACCTGTAGGTTCAGGCGCTCAAATTCTCAATGCTACTGGTTACACGTTCTTTCTATGTTAATGGTGTTGCAGTAACTCTTCCGGCTCAGAGCATCTTCTACCACATTAGCTTTGTCGGGAGGTAGTGTATCCCCAAATCATAATCGTTGATCAATTCCAACCATCTTCGTTGATGAAGGTTCAAGTCCAGTTGGGTGAAGATATACTTGAGACTTTTATGATCTGTGTACACTTCACAACGATTGCTGATTAGGTAGTGTCGCCAAATTTTCAAGGCATGGACTACTGTGGCTAACTCCAGATTATGAGTTGGATAGTAGTTCTCATAAGGACGCAACTGACGGGAGGCGTATGCGACCACTTTGCCTTCTTGCATCAACACACATCCCAGCCCTTAGCGGGATGCATCACAATACACTTGGAAATCTTTTGCTGGATGCGGCAGTATCAAGACTAGCGCAAACACCAACTTCTTCTTAAGCTCTTCAAAACTCTTGTTGCATTCTGCTGACCACTTGGATTTCTCATCTTTCTTCAACAATTGTGTCATCAGCTTGGCAATCTTGGAGAAATTCTCAATGAAACGGAGGTAATAACCCGCAAGTCCAAGAAAACTTCGGATCTGGGTGACCGTCTTTGGCTGAGTCCACTTGGTTACTTACTCCACATTTGACGGATCCACGGCTACTCCTTGGGCATTCACAATGTGGCCAAGGAACTGTACATCCTTTAACCAGAAAGCACACTTGCTAAACTTGGCGTAGAGTTGATGATCCCTCAACTTCTCGAGCACTAACCGGAGATGATGCTCATGTTCTTCATCGGTTTTGGAGTAGATCAAAATGTCGTCAATGAACACCATGACAAATTTGTCCAAGAATTCCATAAATACCTTGTTCATCAGATTCATGAAGAAAGCCGGTGCGTTGGTCAATCCAAAAGACATGACCGTACACTCGTACAAACTGTATCGAGTGATAAAGGCGGTCTTGGGAATGTCCTCTTCCCGAATCCTCAATTGATGGTAGCCTCGATCGCAGGTCTATCTTGGAGAATACCTTTGCCCCCTTGAGTTGATCAAACAAATCGTCAATCCGTGGTAGAGCATACTTGTTCTTGATAGTGACCTCATTGAGTGCGCCATAATCAACACACATTCTCTTGGTCTTGTCTTTCTTCTCTACAAATATCACCAGAGCACCCCAAGGCGACGTGCTCGGGCGGATATAACCTTTTTGCAACTGTTCATCCACTTGCTTCTTGACTTCTGCCAACTCGTTGGCTCCTATTCTATACGGTCTCTTGTGAATTGGGGTGGTCCCGGGTATTAGATTAATCCGGAATTGAATTTCTCTTTCTGGTGGCATCTGGGTTAAATCTTCTGAAAAAACTTCAGGGTATTCTCTGACTATGGGGATACCTTCTAATTTCAAAGGGATCTTTGCTGCTACTTTAGACGATTCCCCAGTAGAAACATGATTCAAACTTGCTATAATCTTGGCTTGCATGGGAGAACGAAAAACAATCTCTTCTCCTTTTTCATTGATTAAAGTAATTGTGCGACTAGTACAATCAATTACTCTGTCTTGACAACCAATCCATCCAAGAATGACATCTAGGCCTTTGGATTTAAGAAGGATAAGATTGGCTAGAAATTGGGATCCTTGGATTTCTATTGCCACTGAGGGACAATACTGAGCGGTGTCCAAATGGTTTCCAAGGGTTTGAACCCACATAGGTATCTTAAGTTCCACTACTGATAACCCATGTGTCCCAACAAAGTGATTGGAAATAAATAAATGCATAGCACCAGAATCAAATAATACTGTAGCAGGAGTGAGACTCACAGGAAACGTACCCAGTATAACTTCGGGAGCTGCCTGCGCCTCTTCTATGGACGCATGATGACATGGAAGCCTGGATGAATCTGGGTCCAGCTCGCTTCGGCTTCGGACACCTATATGCAAAGTGCCCAGGGTCACCACAGTTGAAGCAGACACCATGCTTCCCTCCGGAGTCCTTTCTTGGAGGTGGTGGCTTGGACTGCTGCTCGGGTGGCGTTGTTGGAGGACGCGGGGCTGAATTGCGTTGCTGCTATCCACTGCCACTGCCACTACTGCCAACTTGAAAATTCCCTAGGTGATAAGGCCGATGCTGATGAACAATCATGGTGGTAGGTCCACCCTGACCTCCGGACATGAAACGCGGCCTCTGCTGATTTCCCTGCTATTGAGGAGGCCTGAACTGTATTGCCTTTCTTTTCTTGATCATCTTGTTGCGTTGGTCTTCCTGCCGAATGACCTTGTCAACCAGCTTCTCAAAGTTAGCATACTCCCCTGAGATTAGCTTGTTAGTGAGTTCATCATCCAAACCAGCCAAAAACTTTTCTTGTCTTTCCGCATCGGTGCGCACATCCTCTAGGGTGTAACGTGCAAGATGGTTGAACTCATGCGGTACTCGAACCGACTGTTGCCCCGCTCAAGAGAACGAAACTCATGCTTTTTCGCGTGACTATTCCCGTAGGAATATGTGCTGTCCCGAAACTACGACAAAACTCTTCCCATGTGACTGCTGCTCCAGCTGGGCGAGTGACCAAGTAGTTGTCCCACCAACCAGAAGCGGGACCTTGCAACTGATGTGTAGCAAAAGAGACTTTCTCCTGGTCTATACATTGCAGTAGATCTAGCTTCTTCGCAATAGCATGAAGCCAGTCATTGGCCTCCATAGGATTGGTGGTGCTGGAGAAGGTCGATGGTCGGATGAGAATAAACTCTGGCAACTTGGACTGAGGTGGTAGAGGAGCAAACTGGTTATTCTGCTGCTGCTGCAGCTGTTGCAACATCTGTTGTTGCATCTGCTGGTGTTGTTGTTGCATCTGCTGCATCATCGTAGCCATCATCTGTGTCTGTGAAGCAAGTACCTGAGCAATAGTGGGATTCTCAGGTGGCGGCAGAGGAGCGTTGCCGTTGACATCGTGATTATCGTTGTTGCTGCCTGACTACCCATTGTTGCTGTTCGCTCCACTGGTCCTGGTGTTCACCATCTAGAGAAGACGACCGAACCAAAAAGAGAGAAAAGAAGAAAAACAGGCTGACTATGAACTAAACTTTATTATTGGAACTCAAATACACTGTTCTGATCTTGATTAAAACAAGGAAAAGCACGAAACATCCTTAATTGGTCACCCATACCACACTCAATATAGACTGCCAACTATCCCACACACAACAAACCTAACACACAACAACTACCAAGCAAACAAACTAAGCAAATCGATAAAACTAGGAATGGCGACTAGAATGATCCGTGAGTCGTGGAGTCGAAACTGCTTCCTTCAGAGAGTCCCCACTCTTCAGAACGGCTCCTGGAGTCCTCTATTTTCATCTCGGTCTTCGACTCTTTCGAATCGGTGGCAGTACACCATCCAATCCTGCCTCTTTCCTCGGAAGAACTCCGAGTTTCTTCTGAATCCATGTCTTCTGTTGAATCCTTAGAGCTTGAATCACTGGAGATGGTGATCCAACCGTTGTTGCCACCTCCGCCCTAGTATGCCGAAGCCGGGGCGAAAGCGAGAGCAGATCCTGCACCAGGAGAAACTGGGGCAGGCGTCAGAACTAGAACTGGTGGAGTGGGAGGAGCTGGAAGGGACGCAAGAGGGTTGGTGGAGGAATCCAGGGCGCCAGCTGGATACACATAGGTGTAGTGGTGGTCTTCCGAGGCATAGGGCGAATCCTGACACCACCTAGTGCTGGGAGTCCTTTCAACTTAGTGACTTCTTTCTTGAGACGGACCACTTCGTCTTGCAGACTCACAATCCTCAACATCTTCCTATCGTTTAGTTCCTTGGCTGCCTTGTGCAAGTGAGAGTGCATCTTGTCTAGTCCCCTGATCACCGTGCACATGCGACCGAAAGTAGCTGACATCGGAGGAACTGCCACGACGGGGATGGTAGCGATAAGCGGAGGTGTGAAGGTCACCATCGTGCAACTCCCTTATCCTGGCCATCATTAGATAGGCGGCTTCTTGACAGGCGTGGTCAGCTGTGCCTCCTAAAGCTATGACTTCCATATTCGGAATGCAAGTCCCCACAAAGCCGTGAACCTCCAGATGGACACGATGAGGCAACTCGCCACTGAGAGGTGCGACTGTAGAGTACTCCGGTGCTCCAGATACCCAACTGCCGGGCCATGCGTGCGCCTCTACGACGAAGCCCACCATACCTTTTCCACAAAGGCGTAGGTGGGGAACCCGCCATCTATAGAAACAAAGGAGTGAGAATCAAAGCATGCTCAAAAACCAAAAGACCAAAGACCCATTTTCACAAATTCTAAAACCCTAGACCGACTTAACTTTTTAAAACACCCCTTTTTTCAAACTCATGTAAATGAAAAGATTTTAGAGGGATCTTAGCGTTTCTAGTGGCTTGTCCTATAGTCAAAAGCTAGCTCGATACCAACTTGTCATGCCCGAAATTCAAGCCAAAATTTCCGCACTAATTTGTGCATTAAATCCTCGTCCGGGCATCACCCGAGGTACACAAATTGACAATTATTGATATTACAGATCCACATCTTAGAAACAATATAAAAGAAATACATAAATGCAGCGGAAATGAAAAACACTAACTAAACTAAAACTAACACCGCGACGGAACTCCAAAACACCATAGGCAACCTTGACGGCGAACGCAAGCCTAAACCTCGTCGAAACTTTCTTCTTCGAAACCTCGGCTCTAAAGGAAAAAAATTAAGCAAGACTAAGTACTCCCACCGTACTCAACAAGTCATACCGGAAGAGAAGGTATGATGTAGGATAAAGATCAAGGGAGGAATATAGGCTCGTTTGCATAAATAGCATTTCAAAAATAATAATAGTTGAAAGCAAGAAAACAAGTAGTAGTAATTAAGCAATATTAAATAAACACTGTCCAACGTTAAAACCGCGTGCAATAGGCCCATCCATCCCACTATACTAATCAAGTCCCAACAGTTCATTCATGTAAATAAGTGAGACTAATCAAGGTTAATCGGTCGATCGCCCGTAACCATGGGCACGACTATTTGAATAGTTTTACTCTGATCAAAGATGTACAACTGTACCCACAAGACACAACTCCACAACACGTTACCGTGCGTCGGTGTACCACCATGATGGAATGGAACCGTGATAGGACCCTTCACATAACCCCCTCTAACCAATCGTACCACACCAAGGTTTTGCCCCCACTCCCATCGAGGTAATGGGAATCCCCTCTCATGCCGCGGTGAATCCGAAGCCGATCAACCCTTAAAACCGGGCCGACCCAACTCCATCACGCCCACCCTCACTAGGGTACGTCGGCTAGAGACAGCTACGCTACGGACCCGACATTACCCATGGTGGCTTGTGGTATGCACGGTATTTCTTCCAGGGTTTCCCGAGAACTGGTCCTTAATTGTCATGAGCATGCTAACCAATATCCAACCATGTGCTCACAACCCACCATTGTCATGATTCAGGATTATTAGAATAGAGTCACATACTTGACATCATCCGAGAATTAGTCTCTTATGTAATACTTGATTTATGTGATTCCCTTAAGTGAGCTAGATGATCTAAGCACAGCTAAGCATGTTCTAAATCAATATCTAATCATATTGAACCCAAGTTATCAATGGTATAAGGCATTCAATTCCTATTGGCTGAGTACAAGAGGTATAAATAGTCCCATGAAATGACATTCTAAAACATATGCAATATTTGAGAGAAATGCTAAAAGTCTACTGAAATGAAGAACATGACAAATGAAGCACTTCAACAAAACATGCTAAAAGTCTACTGAAACAACACAAGAAACTATTTTCAATGGATTCTTGACATTTTTCTCGGATTTAACGAAATTTGAATGGACTAAAACAGAGCTCGGATTAAAAAGATATGAATTTTAGAAGTTTACTTGTGATTTTTAAACTAAATAGAAAACTAAAAATTAATTATTGCGTAATTAAGTCCCAGAGCTGACGCAATCATGCGCGGGATTCGGGTAGGCTAACGTCAGCGTGACATCATGCTGACGTCAGCATGCGGCGGCGTGGTCAGGATGACGTCAGCTAGGGCTAACGTCAGCGGCTGGCGTCAGCCCTAGGGCTGACGTCAGCACAGCTGACGCAAGTGGCGCGGTCGGGCTCGATCCACGGTGGACCGAGTCCATGGAGGGGGCAGCGGCGGCTGCTGCCCCGTGGCGCCCATCCGGGAGGGCAGCGGCGATCGGACGACGACGGCTCAAGCGGGATCGGGCGGTCCAGATCCGCCCAATCCGAGAGATCGGATGATGGTGGCGGTGGCTATGGTTAGGGTTTTGACGGTGATGGCTTGGGCTCGGTCGTTGACCATGGCCACGCGACGGCGGCCAGCTCGCGGCCGTCGCGGGCGACGTGGCAAGCGGCGGCGCGCATGGCGACGGCTCGAGGCAGCCTCGGGACGGCACGGGAGTGGCGGCACATCGCGGAAAAAAGGAAGAACAAGGGGCGGCGTTGCCCACCGAAGATGGAGACGATGAAGGAGGCCGACGACGGCGAGAATTGGGCATTGCTGATCTATGGCTTGGAGTGAGGCGGCGCAAATGGAAAAGAACGGTGGAGCTCACGGGGATTTTATAGGGAGGCTCGGGAGATCTAATCGGGCACGGGATGAGGCCGAATTTCTCGCCGGCGCAACCAACTCGGAGAGGGAGAGAGAGACAACGGCGGTGGTTTAGATGTGGTGGCGGCCGTTGCGGCGCACGGGAAAGGCGGCGCGCGGTGCGGCGGAGCGCGCTCGGGCTCGGCGTGGGCCCGACGTGGCACGGCGCGCGTGGAAAGGGCGGCGCGGCGGCGCGCATGGCGCGGCAGCGCGGGCCATCGGCGCTAGGAGGGCGGCCCCAACAGTGGGGCCCACCTATCGGTGGCATGTGGGCGCGAAGGGGGGCCGCGGACTTCGCGCGGGCGGCCGACTCTACTTGGGCCGAAAGAGGAATTGGCCGACGGGTGAGCTGGGCCGTTGGCCCGATTAGGGAAATTGGCGGTAAAATTGTACGGAAATAGGAAAATCAGGAAAAATAATTAAGGGACTTAATTTAATTACTGGTTACTTATTTAATTGATTAAAAATAGTTTTAGTGCTCTGGAAATTCCCATAAAATCCTGTTAGTGTATTTTGACACGTAGAATTTAAGAAAAATCCTACCATGTCATTTCCATTTATTAGTTGCATTTTAAAATTACTTGTTAGCTCCGTTAATTCCGAAATTCTGATTATTTCGGGTAAATTATTTAAACGATTTCGGGGCAAAATTCGGGTGCGACAAAATACTAGCACAACAACCGATGTTGAGATCCTAGCAGGAATGGTACTTATGTGTTTTGTACCACACAAAAACCCGCTATGTCAATCTTAGCATTATCGGAGTTTCAGCCATAAGATATCTACTTATCATATCATAGCTTGTTGTATTAGTTAGGTTTACAAAATTTAGTGTAATCTTTTAGTTGCTGTGATTATTATTTCCAATCTAATACTGTCTCAGTTGGGTCTAATCTATCTAGATTGTAATTAGTAATCATAGATTACTGGTAATTTATACTTTACCTTGTTAATAATTAATACCAGCTATTTGTTTTATATAGAGCATGATAAGTTCTTTTCTCAAATTAATATCGGCACATGTCAAAAGATAAATATATATTTGATTAAGATTCTATTTTATTACAATCAATCTTATACGGTCTTGGTCTGATCTATCAAGTTTGATTTTAATAGTGTTAGAAGATTAAAAATATATTACATCTAATTTCTTGCCGATGTTGGTTTATTACTTTGATATATATAAATTTATCGGGATAGCCGATTGATCCGAAAGTCCATCGGCACCGTCTTGGGCGAACCATACTATATCGGACCCTTGGTCGATTGGCCCAGTGATCTAATATTCTATGTTTATTCTTGTTAGTTGTAGGATCAAACTAACTGACATGCCCTGAACCCGATTTTGACAGGACCATCACTAGAGTAAGCAAATCTGTTAGGCCTTCATATGTGATGACAAATTTGACATCAACATGCTTTTAGCACGCCTAGTGGGATAAAGATCTTCATCATGTCTAAAGAAGTAAACAAGGAAGAGATTATTGTATTCACGATGGATAAATTAATATATGAACAAAGGGCACAGCTCGATCAAGTCACACAAGATTTTCAAAAGATGTGTTTGGAATTATTTGGCATGACTCGGCATGAGCCAATTCAAAAAACTCAATTCCCTAAGCCGATGATTGAAGGAGAATCAAGTGGGAGTAGTCCTAAAGTTCCAAATCATCATAACCAAACCTTTCAGGACACAATCAACAAGACACTTCATCATGTGTTGCTTAATCAGTCTAGAGTTTTGGTTAATACTTTAACAAATTTAATCAAGAAGGTGGTCGATGGATCTGTAGTTCAAGAACAATCTAGAGGACCATTTTATTTGCCAGAGAATACATTTCCAAATTACAAGCCAATAAAGAACAAGTTTCAGGAACCAACTTATGGGAATACTAAAGATATAGGCCCTAGCTTGGCATCGGCTAGTAAAAATCCAAATCAGGAGATGCAGTGAGGATATTATGAAGGGCTGCCACAACAGCAACAAACTGGGGGCAAATGCAAAATCATCAATTTGAGGACAATCATAGCGATATCAACATGAGATGCCTCATCAGTTTCAACAGTATCCGCCTCAGCAATATAGACAAAATTCATCTTATGTGTATCGGCAGGGAGAACCTAATCATTATCAGCCCCAGGGAAATCAGTATGCATAAGGTTTACCGCCAAAATAGTACATGGATAATGGTAATGAAAGTGTCGATGGATGGGTCGGCAGTCCTCCGAGGGGGCTACCCAAGGCGTGATGGTCTGCTCAAGAAAGAAAATGAGCCAGAGAGATTTTTAGACAGGTTCGGCCCTCCCAGAGGATAACAAGCCTACGTCCTATGTTCTTTGTTGGGGTGATGTGTGGAACCGAGTACAATGGATGTGAGTTCTCCAGGTTCTAGAGATTAGACCTAGCTCGCAAAGAATTGATCCCCCTCCACCACGGTCATGCCCTCCCTTTTATAGGTCAAGGTGGGTAGTTACAAGCGGGCTTGGGGGCCAAGAAAGCTAAGACTAAAAGCTAAAAAGCAAGCACAAAGAATATCTGAAAAATACATACAAACCCCCCCGGGTCCTGCACTCTGTGGGTACTATGCGCCCCACCTTGTCTTGGGATCCGCTCTCCGCAGGTACCTCCTGCGCAGTCTTGTCAGATTACATCATCTTCTATCGGGTTGTCTCCTCCTTATCTTTTCTACGATCCTTATGATGCAAGCCTTCTACCCCCGAGGGGATCGGAGGTCGGCCGATGAGCCGTAGTTGGGACGAGACGCTATGTCGGGACAGTCAGGGGGATTGGGGCTCTCGACCCCAGGAAGAGGTCGGGCATCTGATCTCCCCCCGAGGACTTCTGGTCCGACTTCAGCTATTCTTAATTCTTTTCCGCGGGCTACCCCTGGGTGATACCCCCTCCCACAGCAGCCCCCGAGCCTAGGGGTGAATAGAATATTCGCCCTTAGGGTTTAAGATTTTCCTGGTCGAGTCTCAAAGCCAATTCTCAGGGTTTTTGATCAAACTTCGACAGGTGCACCGTGCAGGTGCACCTGCCAGGTGCAGCCCCCGAGCCTGGGGCTGGAAGGAACATCTAGGCCTAGGGTCAAGTCCGAGAACATCACCCTCAAGATACCCTTAAGGCATCATCTTCTAGTCGGTGGCGTACGGTGAGATTAGGAGAATCTCCGCCTAGGGACAAATGTTGGTCGACAAGTGGCCATTGCCCAAAAGGCCGATGGCTAAGGTCCCATAGCCCGAAGGCTGTCGGGGACTGGCCCATGATGATCAGCTTGGAGGTTGATGGCCAAGTTGCCGTAGCACGAAGGTAGATGGAGGTCGTGTTAGTGATATGCCCTAGAGGCAACATGGAGATGTTGGATATCATGGTCAAGGTTTATGTATATATGAATAAAGTGTTATTCAGTTCCATGAAATAGACATCTTGTATTGATCAATAAGTACGTGACTTATTTATGAGACTCTTTATGTATGAATCTATTTCTAAACGATCCCTGATCAGATGTCATATTGTTGGAACAAATATGATTCTAAGATCGACATGTTTATTGATTGATGATCATGTCTCATAGATCATGGTATGGAGATACCAAATCAATATACGTGGACATGTGTTAGAGAACACATTGTTGGATAGACCCACCATGAGACACTATATGAATTAATGTGCCATTAGTTGGTCTCACGTAGTGTTGGTGCAAAGTCCTTAGACCTGAGATCATCATGGATTCTGACATGTCTAGTAGCCTACTTTGGGACTACCAAACGCTATACTGTATCTGGGTAGTTATAAAAGTAGTCTTCGGGTTTGCTATGAAACTTGGAGTGGGATTGAGTGATCAAGATGGAATTTGCCCCTCCTTTGGAGAGATATCTCTGGGCCCCTCGAGGTAATGGATTATGGAACTGCATGGCCATGCCGAGTTGATTGAGGAGTCAATCAACAGACAGATAATCTAATACGGTTCGAGTGAATGGTTAAGCTGTTGATAGGATGACACATATTGCCTATAGCTTAATTGGTATCGTGAGGCAAAGGGATTTGTGTACACATTACAGGTTCAGAGCCGATATTATATTCTTGTATACTACGGTGTCAATATGTGTTAGTAGGCACCACTATTGACGGTCGGCCGAGTTGGACTTGGGTCGAAACCGAGTATACCTGAACTACAGGGTCGCACACTTAAGGGATAAGAACAGACATTCGAGTTGGGCTCGGATATAGCTCGATCGGATAGGGATCCGATCGAATAGAGTCCCGATGGGCCTATAGGCCTAGTCGGCAACTCTATATAAAGGGGCGAGGGGTGGAGAGCTACGGGATCGCATTGAACCGAATCAATCTAATCGCGAGCAACATATTAGAACACGCGTGGCTTTAGAAGTCGGCGAGTTTGAGATCTCCACGGAAACCCTCCCCACTCCCGACCCAAACCTTAGCCTTGTTTCTTGTGCTAGAACACGGGTGTTAGGCGTTCTATCCCTGGACGTGTGGATACAGGTAGAGGCATTGCTACATTGCGGTGCTATTCGGTGGTTGCGAATCGGCTGTGGTTGGGTGCATCGGAGCGAGGCAGGCGCAGCTTGGCGAATCAACGAATCGGCTATGGTCGGATTGGCTGCGGCATCAACAAATCGGCTGTAGTCGAATCGGCTGCAATCAGGCGACTCGAGAATCGACTGTGATCGGCCAGTATTGTTCCGAATTGGATAGCTCCTGATTGGCTATATCCGCTGCACTCCACTCCAATCGTAATGATCCTCGACCCTTACTTGCAAGGTTCCTTGTTTGCGCGGTAGAAATTTTTGTTATTAGCTATCGTAGCTTACGCGTAACCCTTCAGGTCGGCTGTACCCTGGCCCCGAGGCTAATAATGGTCGGCCATGAGCCATACCTTGGGAGACACCACCTCGAAGACTAACGATCGATATGTCATAGCCCGGAGGCTCTTGGTCGAGATTCCATAGCACGGAGGCTATCGGCGATTGGCCTGAGGTCACTGCCTAGAGGTAAATGACCGATATGCCGTAGCCCGGAGGCTGATGGGGGTCGGTATGGCTGAAGAAAAATCCCGAGGAATCAGACATCGGGAGGTAGCCAGGACTCAGGGTGCGTGCTTCGCACGTGGGTCACTTACAGTTTGAACTATGCGCTAGTCATGTCGACCAGGGCCGTCGAGACCAGGGTCACGAAACGGCAGGCTCATCCATCAGGCTACCCCTTTATCCCCGACGGGGCATAGATCCAATGGCCAAGATTTGTCGCTTGGGCAGAGTGGAAGGCCTGGCGACGGCTTCAATGGGACGCGTAACGCATGATGTTCGTACGCCGTTTAATTTCTCCAAGTAACCAACGACTCAAATCCACCATTGGGACGACGTGGCCGCCCAAGAGCCAGATGGGCCAGGGCGGCTCGGATGCCTCGCGTACACCATTAACGGTGTTGTGTGCTTTCCGAAAATGGCGCTGTCAGGCCCATCGTTGCCCCCCTTTTAAGCCCTGCCTTTTTGCCTTCCTTCTTCCTCACGCCTTCTTTTCTCTCAAAAATTCACAAAACTTCCATATTCAAGTTATTGCTTCCACTTCTCGGCCTTCTCTCACTCCAACCCCTACCGAACTAATGTACACTAGGGTGTCCCGATCTTTCGATGGAGACGATAACTTAGATTTAATGGAGTGACGTTCATGGCCGGACTACGATACTCCATGGAGTAATTGCGCCTTAGCGACCGATACACCCACTCCACCGGTTGACGTGATATTGCGGAGAACGATCAATCAAACCACTAGGGTTATTCCTGCAAGCAACCAAAGAACTAGCAAGAATAAGATGACCAACAACTCAAATTACAAATATTGATTTCAGATCTGAATACTCATAAAAAGGTGGGGTTCCGTATCAAATAGAACGGATGGTCTAGCCGACACACGCGTCTATTAGGAAGTAGCGATAACTAAACTTACATAATCAAAACCCGAATTTTTCTATGACGGCTAGGGGGTATTTATACAGGTGGGAGGACGAGTTGGGGTTGTTCTCCAACTCTAAGACGCGTCTGTAATGGACTCAACTGGATACAAGGTCCATCAGCCCAATTTGGTGGCGCAGCACCTCGGATAGAAAAAGTTAGGTGCACTAATTTGACGATTGCGGAGGATTCTGGATAGATATGGCAGTGAGGCCGGATCAATTGGAAAGTAGATTTTATAAGCTTTCCATGAAGTACTTGACATCCAAATCGGAGTCCGAACAAAGCCGTGGCAACCGACACAAGTTGGCGCTGCCCTGCAGTCCGAATTTAACCCACGTCAATCCTTCTCCCTTTGATCCTCTCCATCGTTCCTAAGCAAAACAAGAGTACACACATCTCCATTGTCTAAATATGATGAACATGAGCTTAAAAATAAATATACTTGATGGTTGAGTTGACGGGCATGAGTGCGAGTAATAGGTCCAAGTGGTGTAAGCGGTGTTTGGGTAGGAGTGGATATATTGATGGTGTTTCTGTCGTCATCATCCTCCCCTTCTTACATTTGAGTCATCCTCGACTCAAACTCATCCTCTTCTCTCAAATATGGCTTCAAATATGCAATGTTAAATGTGGGACTAACCCCAAAGTCTGCAGGCAAATAAAGCTTATATGCATTGTCATTAATTTTCTGTAAAACTTTGAAAGGTCCATTAGCTCTAGGCATCAACTTAGACTTTCTCAATATAGGAAATTTGTCTTTTCTCAAATGCATCCTGTAAAATCAAAGTGTGTTTGATTCTTCATTTGATGATGAACAATTGGCATCTGGGATTATATCTTTGTGTGTTTTGATATTTGGAGTTTTATTGACGAAGTGGTTTTGGTTTTCGGACATTGAACAGTGTTCGATCGGCTGCCATTTTTCCCGGTCCCAGGGCTTGTAGGCTTGCCGGTCGAGGCCGGAGGTGTTCGGTTGGTCAGACCGGGCAGGCAACTGCGGTCAGACCGGGCAGGCAACTGCGGTGAGACCGGTCGAGCCAGTCCGACTGGTTGCCAATTTTGATTCTGTTTAGGTTTTGGTTTGTTTGCTTGTTTTTATATGGTAGTTTCGTGTTCCTATGCATGTGTCTGGTTGTTTATGCTAACAATGAGTCAAGTTGGAGATAGCTTATGCTCGGATATGGTAATCTTAGTTTAATTGTGTGCAGGTAATTTTTACACCTCGGGAAAGTGTTGCCGGTGATCGAGTTGGAGTCAACTTGGAGATAAGGTGACGTCCAAGATGGAGATCATGCGGGATGCTGAAGGGTAGAGAAGTTTCCATATGTCATACGATGGAGATATTGTGTGCGTATGGAAAGCGGAATTTCGGTTTTGGGAAGACCAAGATTGTTACGGTTAGTTTATATCAAGTTTGTACTTATATAGGAAGGTTTCCTAGGTGTTTAGGACTTTCTATATGAGTAGGATTCGTGGCTTCTGGCTGCGGTTTTGTGTATAAATAGTGAGGGGAGGCGTGGCCTCTCTGTATCGCTTTAGATTCAAGTTTCAGAGAGTTTCGAGTTAGGGTTTCAAGTTTAGCTTGAGATTTTTGTGAGGAGTGCTTTGTATGCACTTTGTAAACACAGAGAGATTCAATAAAGATCAATATTCTTAGAGAATTTCGTGTGTTAGCTTCTTTCTCGGTGCTGCGGCCTAATTGTCGGTTCAACCAGATCCGCTAACCGGTCAGACCACATATACTACGGTGGTCAGACCGCGTCTACTACCTGGTCAGACCGTAAGGACTTCGGCGGTCAGACTAGTGATCTTCGGCATCATCGGCATCGGCTACTACAGGTGAATAGGCCGAGGCGATCGGCTACGGCGGTCGGACCGGAGGTCATCGATGGTCGGATCGGCGAGGTTGCTCGGTCAGACCGGCGCGACACTTGCGGTCGGACCGGCTTGAAAAATAGAGGGTAAATCTAATTTACGCTAAGATTTGTTTTTGGGGTACTCAACCATTCACCTCCCTCTCGGTTGGCTTTTCTTTGGGCATTCGATCCTACAAGTGGTATCGAGCCACGTTTTTCGCTTTGGATTTTTATTGATCTAAAGATTTTTTGCCATGTCTCATATTTTTTCAACTAAGCCACATGTTTTTGATGGATCCGATTTTTCTTATTGGTGTAGCAAGATGCAATCTTATATAATGGCTCAAGATTACGATGTTTGGCAAAAAGTTGCTCTTCCTTACGAGATTCTGAAATTATTAATACTGAAGCTTTGAAAACTGATTTTAATAACAATTGCAAAGCTCGCAATATTTTATTGAATGGAATTTCTCGTTCGGATTTTGATCATGTTTCACATCTTCAGACTGCCAACGAGATTTGGTTTGCTTTGAAGAATTTTCATCAAGGAACCACTTATATAAAAGAACTTTGTTGAGATCTTTTCAAAAAGGAATACATAAAATTTGAAATGAAACCTGTTGAAGCTTTAGATGATTATCTTGGTAGGTTCAACAAAATTTTGAGTAATCTTAGATCTGTTGGTTGTTCCTATGACACAAATTACCCACAATCTGAGATTTCTCGTCACTTTTTGAATGGTCTTGACATGTCTATTTGGGAGATGAAAGTTACTTCAATTCAGGAGTATGTCAACATGGCTACTTTGACCTTGGATTATCTTTACACTAAACTCAAAACTCATGAGATGAACATTCTTTCTCGAAAAATTGATTCCAAGTCAAGTGCTTTGGTTACTTCCTCTTCTGTTGTTGCTTCTTCATTGGCTGCTTCTTCATTAGCTGCTTCTTCATTAGCTGCTTCTTCATTAGCTGTTTCTTCATCGGCTCCCACTGTTCTTGCTTTAATTAATGCCATGTCCGATGAACAACTCGAGCAATTCGAGGAGAAGGACTTGGTTCTTGCCGCTAACAAACTCTCTCGAGCTGTGAACAAAGTCAGGTTCAGGAAAAGAGGAGGACCAACTCGGTGTTTTGAGTGCGGTGCTTTGGATCACATTCGCTCAAATTGCCCCAAACTTGGGAGAAGCAAGAAGGAGGATAAGAGCGCGGAGAAAACGGAGGATGACAAGCCCAAAGTGAAGCGCTCAAAGGAGATAATCAAGAAGGTACTAAGCCAAGTCTATTCCACTTTTGAGCCACTTAGCGACATAGATTCGATAGCGAGGAAGAGAAGGGGGAAGAGCATCTCCGGCATTTGTCTCATGACGCGTGGAGATGAAGACTGTGAAGATGAGGACAATGAGGTAAGCTCACTTGAGGATGCAATTCTTGTTTTAAGTGCTAAAAATAAAAAATGTGAAAAAATGTTTAAAAAACAAGAATTTGTCACTGAATCTTTTAATGATGAAATTGCTAGATTAAAATCTCTTATTCCTAATGATGATGATTGCAAAAATTGTGAGGTTTTAATGCTTGAAATTTCAAAGATTAGAGATATCAACGATTCTCAAGTTTTGGCTACTAAACCTTGTTTAACTTGCGATGCTAATGAATTGAAATTAAAATGATGCTTTAGCTCGTGTTAAGCATATGGAAGAACTAGTTAAACAATATGAGGTAGCTTCTTGCTCTAGATGTCACAAAGGTAAAGATGTCATAATTGGTTGTGAAAATTGTGTTAATCTTGAAAAAGAAGTTTCTTACTTGAAAAGTTCTTTGCAAAATTTTTCTGATGGTAAGAAACAACTTAACATGATTTTGGACAAATCTAAAGTGTTTAGCGACAATAAAGGAATAGGTTTTGATGCTCATGATTATTTTACCAAAGGTGTTTTGAATTTGACTAAAAATGGTGAAATCTTAACAAAACCTAATGCTTTGAAAACAGTTATCAAATCTGCTGGAAATTTGCCATCTCTTTCTGTTTGTTTAAAAGAAACTAAAACTAATATTTCAAAACCATCTGTTTCTACTTGTACTTCAAATTATCATGAGAGATATACTTGTTCGTATTGTGGAAAAGATGGACATTTGGTTGGATTTTGTTTTAGACTTGCCCGTAAACAAAAAAGGAAATAAAAATTGCTTTTGCAAAGCAACGATGGCAAAAATCGGGTTTTGGTTCGAGGAGCTCAGTCAGACCGACACTGACTAGTCGGTCAAACCGGCCACGACCAGCGGTCGACCGCAGATTGAACAAGCGGTCGGACAGCCGGGCTGTGAGCTCGCCGCACAGCGGCGGGCCAAGGCCGACTCGCCGGCGCTTTTTGTGCATAGTTCAAATCAGACTTTTGTGAAGCGACAAGGTAATGTTTCAGGTAAGTCTGGTTCTGATTTTGTTTGCGCATATGTACCTACTAGTTCTACTGGTCGTGTGACTCGGTGTTGGGTTCCAAAATTTCTTATTTCTAACCCCAACACGAAGGCCTCAACATCTTCTTGTTTGTAGGTATTTTGATGGCATACTCCCCATATGTGTGTAATGTGGAGACAATGATTGCTTTTCACGATGACATCAAGGTAATTTTGGATTGACATAATTTTTTTCTACTCTCTTGATTATTAGTTTTTATATGCTAGTATTTGAGGTAGTAGTTGTGTTAGTATAAGTGAATATCTGTCATTTTATGAGAACCTTGGTGATATCATTTGCAATTGGATATCTTCTTCAAAGATCTTTAATTTCTTCTTTATTTTTCCTTGGGAAAATTGGAGGTTAATTTGAGGGGGAGTTTATGTTTTTTTTTGCATTTGTGTTTGATTCTTCTCGCTTTGCTTTTCTTCGAGGGGAATTGGGAATCATTCATCCTTTTGGCATGTTTTGAGGGGGAGTTTTTGTGCTCTTTGTTTTATCAAGCTACATGATTAAAATAAATTGAAAAAGAGAGCTTTATCCATACATATTGTTGTTCATGTGCATGCTAGCAATATTATGAAGGTTTATTTGTCACTAGCATAGCTTGTGTGTATTCTAGTATTTTTATGTGATCTAGATTTTATATTTAAGTGAGATAATGCATGACACTTTAAAATCATAATTGAATTAAAGAAATATGCAATGTTGATACTAGTGCTTGTGTTGGTTATAAATGCTTATATATATATATTATGTTGAATTATTATTCCTCAAATTACTTTAAAATTGCTCATTGTGTAAAGAGAATAAAATGTTATCTATGAGAGAAAAAATGAATACCGACTCCTTGGAAACAGTCTTGACGACAAGAACGTATTCGAGGTGAGCAAAAATAATGGGTGCCGAATCCTTGAAAATAGTCTTGACGACAAGGACATACCCGGAATAATTGAGAGAAAAAAATATGAGCAACAAATATGGCTCAAATCCATATGAAAATTTTTCTCTTGAATTATGTGTGCAAACAGGTAAATTTGAGAAAGAGTAATGGTTTCAATAGGTATATATATTTGGGTTTATTTTTCAACCTATGTGCTTGTAAAGATGTTGCATTATAAATCGGTTGAATTCATGAATTTTTATTGCGTTGTTGATCTTACTTATAAAATATTTGATTCATGAGTATATCTAGTACATATTTGCTATGTAATTGATAAGTTAATCTTCTTATTATTGCAACACATGACATGACTTGCTTTATGTATGGTAATAAGCTCTTGAACATTCATAACCATAATTCTTATGCTTGATGAAAACATTATCAAAAGGGGGAGAACAAATGTTGTTTTTGATTATAACGTCACATGGGGAGAACAGGCAACAAACAACAAAGTGCAAGTTTTTTTGGTCAATGGATTTTCTTTCTTTTAAAAAGGGAGAGAAATTTTTTTGATTTTGGTCAAGGGATTTTCTTTCTTTTAAAAAGGGAGATAAATTTTCTTTGATTTTGAGCACTCAAATGCTTTTTATCATTTTTGTTTTTAATTTTCCAAACATCAAAACAACACTTCTATTTTTTTGCCAATGTGTTCATCAAGGGGGAGATTGTAAAATCAAAGTGTGTTTGATTCTTTATTTGATGATGAACAATTGGCATCTTGGATTATAGCTTTGTGTGTTTTGTTATTTGGAGTTTTATTGACAAAGTGGTTTTGGTTTTCAGACATTGAACAATGTTCGATCGGCTGCCACATGCCGTCTGATCGGGCTTATACTGCCGGTCAGACCGGAGTTGTTTGGTCGGTCAGACCGAGCAGGCAACTGCGGTCAGACCGGTCGAGCCAGTCCGTCTGGTTGCCAATTTTGATTCGGTTTAGGTTTCGGTTTGTTTCCTTGTTTTTATATGGGAGTTTCGTGTTCCTATGCACGTGTCTGGTTGTCTTTGCTAACAATGAGTCAAGTTGGAGATAGCTTGTGCTCGGATATGGTATTCTTTGTTTAATTGTGTGCGGTAATTTTTACGCCCGGGAAAGTGTTGCGGGTGATCGAGTTGGAGTCAACTTGGAGATAAGGTGATGTCCAAGATGGAGATCATGCGGGATGCTGAAGGGTAGAGATTAGTGCACATAATTGGTGAAGTTTCCATATGGCATACGATGGAGATATTGTGTGCGTATGAAAAGCGGAATTTCGGTTTTGGGAAGACCAAGATTGTTACGGTTTGTTTATATCAAGTTTGTACTTATATAGGAAGGTTTCCTAGGTGTTTAGGACTTTCTATATGAGTAGGATTCATGGCTTTTGGCTGCGGTTTTGTGTATAAATAGTGAGGGGAGCGTGGCCTCTCGTATCACTTTAGATTCAAGTTTCGAGAGTTTCGAGTTAGGGTTTCAAGTTTAGCTTGAGATTTTTGTGAGGAGTGCTTTGTATGCACTTTGTAAACACAGAGAGATTCAATAAAGATCAATATTCTTAGATAATTTCGTGTGTTAGCTTCTTTCTCGGTGCTGCAGCCTAACTATTGGTTCAACCGGATCTGCTAACCGGTCAGACCGCAGATACTACGGCGGTCAGACCGCGTCTACTACCTGGTCAGACCGTAAGGACTTCGACGGTCAAACTGGTGACCTTCGGCATGATCGGCATCGGCTACTACAGGCGAATCGGCTGAGGTAATCGGCTACGGGCGGTCGACGAGGTCATCCGCGGTCGGGCGAGGTTGCTCGGTCGGACCAGCATGACACTGCGGTCGGGTGCTTGGAAAACGAGGGTAAATCTAATTTCCGCTAAGATTTTTTTTTGGGATACTCAACCATTCACCCCCCTCTAGTTGGCTTTTCTTTGGGCATTCGATCCTACAAAACCAAACTAAATCTCCAGGTTCAAAAGTCAATTGTATTCTTCCTTTATCACCAGCAAGCTTATACTTAGCATTCATACGCTCTATGTTTTCTTTAGTGGTTTCATGTAGTTTTAACATCAACTTGGCACGTTGCGTAGCATCGAATTCAATCTTTCAGAAGATGGTAAAGGCATTAAATCAATAGGGGCACGAGGCAAAAATCCATAAACGATCTCAAATGGACACATCGTGGTAGTAGAATGCAATGAACGTTTTATAAGGAAACTCAATGTGAGGCAAACATTCCTCCCACATCCTAATGTTTTTCTTCAAAACAGCCCTAAGCATAGTAGACAAAGTTCTATTCACTACCTCAGTTTGACCATCGGTTTGTGGATGACACGTAGTAGAAAATAAAAGCTTAGTCACCAATTTAGTCCACAAAGTTCTCCAAAAATGGCTTAGAAATTTAACATCACGATCAGAAACAATTGTATTTGGCACACCATGCAAACAAACAACCTCACAAAAGAACAAATCAGCAATATGTGTAGCAACATCAGTTTTATAACAAGGTATGAAATGTGTCATCTTAAAGAATCTATCCACAACCACAAAAACACTATCAAGTCCCTTCCGAGTACGAGGCAAGCCTAACACAAAATCCATTGAAATATCTTCTCAAGGCGCACTAGGAATGGGTAAAGGAGTATACAAACCATGTGGATTCAATTGTGACTTAGTCTTTTGACATGTAGATCAGCGAACAACAAATCTCTCCAAGTCTCTCCTCATCTTTGGCCAAAAGAAATGACCAGATAGTATGTCCTCTGTTTTTTCCCCAAAATGTCCCATCAAGCCACCTCCATGCGCTTCCTGCAACAACAATAAACGAACGAAGCTAGCTGGAATGCATAGCTTGTTAGCCCTAAACACAAACCCATCACTAATACTGAATTTGTTCCATCCTTTGCCATCTTTACAATGCAATAATACATCTTGAAAATCAGGATCATGAACATATTGGTCTTTAATTGTTTCTAAACCAAAGATTTTGTAGTCAAGTTGATTCAACAGGGTATATCTCCTAGATAAAACATCAGCAATGACATTCTCTTTTCCTTTCTTGTGCTTAATAATATAAGGAAAAGATTCAATAAATTCAACCCACTTAGCATGCCTACGATTTAGTTTTCCTTGACTACGAATATGCTTTAACAATTCATGATCAGAATAAATAACAAACTCTTTGGGCCACAAATAATGCTGCCATGTTTCTAAAGTTTGCAGAAGAACATATAATTCTTTATCATAAGTGGAATAATTCAAAATAGGCCCACTCAACTTCTCACTAAAATATGCAACTTCACACAAAGTTTAGTTACCTTTGCCTTACCACCGTTGTATAGCCAATGAATGTAATATGGATGTGGGTGTGGTTTGGTGGTGAGTGCGAGCTTCTCCACCATGTCGCTGCTAGCCAAATTGTTGCAGCTATCTCCATCAATGATCACACGGCAAGATTTCTCTTTGACAACACACTTTGTTGAAACAACGTGCATCGCTGATTTTGCTTCGCTTGCTCCATTTGTGCACTAAGTACCGGCTACACAATGAGGCTCTCATATTGCGCTACGTCATCCGCACCAATATGTTCCTCGTCCTCATCCTCATCCTTATAAGCATGGTCAGCCGCAAGCAAAGCGCATGTATCATCTTCAAATTCACTAGCAGAGGAGTACTCACTGTCATCTTTGACAACCATGACATGCTTGTTAGGATAGTCACGCTGCACATGCCCATAGCCCTTGCATCGATGACACTGAATATCCCTAGTTCTCCCTGTAGAGGCAATAGAAGAAGCTCCATCGGTAGTGGTAGGCTTTTGGGAAACCTTCTGATCTGAATTTATTGGAGGAGCACGTGACTTGTTGGAGGTGGAAGGAACAACTCTACTTGGTGATGCAGATGGTGGTGGAGCACGTCCTGTTGGCGTAGTAGTTGTGCGTGTCGGTCAAGTGTTAGTTTTTCTTGCAGAAATGTTAGTCCTGGAAGCCACAGATCGTCCCTGCACTTCACGTTCAGCTTTGCAAGGAAGATGAAACAGACGAGTAACATTGTTGTAATCTTTATAAGCAAGGATATCCCGAATCTCACGGTTCAAACCACACAAAAATCTAGCCATAGCAGGTTCCTCATCCTCCTCTAAGTTACAACACAACATATCCATTTGTAATTGCTGATAGTACTCTTCTAACTTTTAGTACTCTGTCTCAATTGTTGCAACTTATGTAACATATCACGTGCATAATAAGAAGGAACAAATCTAGCCTGCATGACCCGTTTCAAAGCATCCCAAGTTTGAGGCATGTTATCTCAATTTTTCTTACCATGTTCGATTCACCAAACAGAAGAAGAATCAGTAAATTCATTAGTGGCAGCTTGAACACGTGCATTTTCATGAAACTCATGACATGCAATTTTTTGATCAACAACAATTTCCCAAGTAATGTATGCATCAGGGTCATATTTTCCATCAAAAGGAGGTATCTTAAATTTAATCTTATGAAAAGCATCATCATTATTGCGTACCTTGTGTCGGCGATGTCCTCCATCCATACGTGGTCGATTACGATTCAAGCGTCGGTAGTTACTCCCATGTTCTGTATCAGCCGAATAGTTATCCAAATTATCACCGGCTGATCCATCATCTTCATGAAGTGGTGGGTCATTGACGTCATGAAAGTTGTTGAAATGCCTGAGAAGATTGTTAAGATTGTTGTTGATGGCTGTCAAAGTTGCCTCCAAACTAGCCAGCCGGACGTTGGTTGCAATCTGCGTAGCCTGCCATTGTCCCATCTTTTTATTTGTTACTTGCAAGTCATTATAAACACCTTCCATGTGTGCCCTCACCTGCCTTTCAAAGTGTTGCATAATGCCCTTCGTACGAGGAGAATGCGCCATATCCTTGCCGTCCTCCGATCCTGCCATGACCGAAAAAAACAAAGACAACAAGGAAAACAAGTGAAGGAATAAAAGTCATACAACTAATAGGATGTGGCTACTGCAAGGCACTCCCTCACAACCTGTCCACACAAGCTCTTACTAGTTCTTACCTTGCGTGACAGGCGGTGACGGCAACCAACAAGCCGGTAACCTTGGAAGAGGTGTATCGGTGCAGCAGAAGCAAGATCAACCTATGAAGTTGTTGTCGGGAAGGTGGAGCTGTAGGTGGGCTGCTCTCTCTCTCCAAAGGAGAACTAGAAACCACGTTAGTCAAGCGAGTTGAATAATCGTTCAATGGCGGTACTGTGTTTGTCCTAGCCTAGACCGTGCTAGAGACGCGAGCCTACGCACAAAGGAAGTCATAACACACACCACCAAGAAAAAAAAACAAAGAACAATAATCAGCCCCTTTTCCTCTTCTTCTTTCTCTTCCTTTTCTTCTTCTTCTTCTTCTTCTTTTTTTGTTTTTTTCAGGGAATCCTCAAAACAGATTATATAAACCAAAGATTACAAATGAGCAATTTCCCAACTTGTATATGATGATGGTGAAATCAATCTTGGATTCGAAACCGACTCCAACCCCAATTCTGAAACCGGTTCTAAGTCCAATTCTGGAACCAATTCCAACTCCAATTTGCAGAACAGAGACCAAGTCAAATTATAACTTCAACTGCACTTCAGATTCAGCCAACAGATAGATCAAAAGTAGTGCATGGCTGTGACAAAACATGATAAGAACTCGAAACTTTAAAGAACTAAAACTAAGACCAGCAACTTGATACAACCGAAGCAACATAAAACTCAAAAGGCTACGACCAACTAGTAACTAGTAAAAAGGCTCAAGGGTTTATGGGATCACGAAAACAAATCTAATATATTATTTTTTGGCTTTTTATGGACGATAGGAATATAATATATGCAAAAAATAAAATCTCTCACCGATCAACTTGGCGCTCTGATACCACCTGATGTACACTAGGGTGTCCTGATCTTTCGATGGAGACGATAACTTCGATTTAATGGAGCGACGTTCATGGCCCGACTGCGATACTCCATGGAGTAATTGTGCCTTAGCGACCGATACGCCCACTCCACCGGTTGACGCGATCTTACAGAGCACGATCAACCAAACCACTAGGGTTATTCCTGCAAGCAACCGAAGAACTAGCAAGAACAAGATGAACAACAACTCAAATTGTAAATATTAATTTTAGATCTGAATACTCATCAAAAGGTGGGGTTCTAAATCATATAGAATAGATGCTCTAGCCGACACACACGTCTATTAGGAAGTAACGATAGCTAAACTTACATAATCAAAACCCGAATTGTTCTATGGCGGCTACGGGGTATTTATACAGGTGGGAGGATGAGTTGGGGTCATTCTCCAACTCTAAGATGAGTCCGCAATGGACTCAACTGGATACAAGGCCCATCGGCCCAATTTGTGATGCAACACCTCGGACAGAAAAAGTTAGGTGAACTAATTTGACGATTGCGGACGATTCTTGATAGATATGGCAGTGAGGCTGGATCCGTTGGAAAGTAGACTTTATAAGCTTTCCATGAAGTAGTTGAATGTCCAAATTGGAGTCCGAACGAGGCCGTGGCAACCGTCACAAGTTAGTGCTGTCCTACAGTCTGAATTTAGCCTGCACAAATCCTTCTCCCTTTTGATCCTCTCCATCGTTCCTAAGCAAAAAAGAGTGCATGCATCTCCATTGTGTAAATATGATGAACATGAGCTTAAAAATGAACTTACTTGATGGTTGAGTTGACAAGCACGAGTGCGAGTAATAGGACCAAGCGGTGTTGGGGTAGGAGTGGATATATCGATGGTGTTGATGTCCTCATCACAGACCTTATGGAGTCTCACAAGAGCACTTCAGGGGTGATGAGCGAAAGCTCGAACGGAAGCGGCATACCTACCTAGGACCGGTGGTGTCCTAGACCCTATTCGTTGCCTGAGTGCATTTCACTTTTTCTTTCTTCTGTCTTCTTGTGTTTTCCTATCAACAACTCACCTGCCAAGTGCTGATACCGTGGCAGGGTGTAGTCACCAGCGAGACGCTGCCAGGGCCAGAAGTTGTGGAGGTCCGGTTTCCTGTCTCGTCGTCAGATCCGAACGGGATGCGAAATCTGACCATTCCCCACGAGGGAGGGTCAAGCTTGGGCCAGGTGCCAAGGACGGAAATGTCGAGATCCTTAAGGAAGGTGCCACAACGGTGCGCTGTTAAGTTCACCACGTCGTCCATGTGAGTCTTGGCGCTTGTTGTGTCTCCCCCGTCATTGTGCCTAATGGACATCGATCCCCGCGTGGGAGGGCCATCCTCTCAAGTCGGAGGGGTGACGGCGTTCGACGCCGTTGCACGGGGGCCAAAAAACTGGCCGAGGAGCTCACGGCTCAGCTGCAGCTTGAGGAATGTCTCCTCCAAGACTTGGCCGCTGCGCTCGAGGACACGGAGGCCAAGCTGGCAGCATCCGAGGCAGCGAAGGCCGAGGTGAAGGGTAGACTGGTTGCAGCGGAAGTGGCAAGGGCTAAGGCCACAACAAGGCTAGCGACGTCGGAGCGACCGCAGGAGGAGGCTGACCATAAGTATCCTCCTGCCTTCCTTTCTTCCAAACTTTGTTGCACACCTTGACTGTTTTCTTCTTCGTGCAAACCGCTTATGGGCCACCCTCCGGCAGGTCAACGACCTAAGGATTCATGCGGAGGTGACCGAGTCACGCTGGGAGTACTACCAGGATGGAGCTCGGGCGCTCCTCACCGAGGTCGACCCGAGTTGGCTTTTGCCGAGACGACCGAGGACATGCTTAAGGCTCGTCTTCTCGACAGGCGGAAGCTCCTAAAGGCCTATGTCCAGGACGCAGCGAAGACCGTAGCAACACACGTCCTTGGGGTGGTGCACAAGATGTTTCCACGCACCGAGATCGAGGCGATCGCTGAGGGGTGGCCGATTGGCGTCACCGAGGCTGATGCCAAAGGCATTTACGCCACGGTGGAGCCAATGGCAGAGAAGATCATTTCCAACATGGCCTTGTAGCTTATAGTATCCCGTGTTCCAAGTGACGCTTTACACATCTTGTAATAAAAGTTTTTGCTTTTACTGTAGGGCAAGCGTTTAGTATCTCGTGCAAGAGAAGTTTCCGATTCTTGTCTTCGATTGGCTGTATGCCCTGCTATCGTGCCTAGGCGACTTAGGTTCTCGATGGAACTGATCCGGAGATCACCCAGTCGAGTCTAGGCAACCAAGCTGAGCATCCGCAACGCATCTGATTTCATTGCCCATGCGACTTAGGCCCTCGACAGAACGAGTCTGGAAGGCTCCTGGTCGTGTTCGAGCAATTAAGTCGTTTACATAGTAGTCCATCGCGCGAAAAGGCAGCCGTCTATTCACTTCGTGTCTGACCTTCGAAGTCAAGTGGCTCGGAGCCTCAACAGACGGATCCGGGGGATTCCCAGTCAAGCTCGAACAACTTAGCCGTATACGAAGCGAACATGCGGGAGGGGAAGTAGACAATCACTTTCTGCCTATATGACCCTCATGGCTGAGCGACTGAAGCCGGCAGCGGAACGGATTCTGGGGGATTCTCAGTCTAGCTCGGGCGACTTAGCCTTTTACGCATCAAATGACCATATGGGATATGTCCGACTATTCGCAGCATGTCTGACCCTTGAGGTCGAGCGGCTTGGGCCATCAACAGAACTTGGTCTGGTGGACCTCAAGTCGAGCTCGAGCAACCTAGCCGTGTACATGGCAAATACCCGTTAGGAGCTCCCAAGCTGATTCGCCTAGCGCCTGACGCACTCATGATCAGTCTCGACCCTAGCTAGCTTCGGCAGGGGTCACGCCACCTAGCACGAAGGACGTCAAGTCAAGCCATCAGGTTCGGTCAGGCGGGCCGAGAATGAGCCCCCGAGCAGCTTTGGCATGGCCGACGAACTCCACTTCATAGGAACCCCAAGCTAACAAGCAGGGGCCACATTACACAGGGTTGGCCATGAGCATTGGCGGGGAAGGGGTCGACCACGTAGCCGATGCTGCTCAGGAGAGCCGTCGGGCACCCGAGTAGGCCGAACATGCTCAACAGACCTTTCCAGGGAATCCCAACCCTTGCTGGTCGAGATTACGTGGAATCATTGAACGTTTCTTGGGGGTCAGAAAAAAATATTGGAGAAAGAAGACGTCCTGCAGAAGGTCCAAAATAAAGATGGAAATGCTTTATTGAAGAGGGAAGGTATGGGGTACTTAGTTGTTGAAGCATAGAATCGGTGCAGGTGCTCAATGTTCCATGAGTTCGGCACTTCCTGTCCATCTTCCTGAACCAACCTATAGGAGCCCGGGTGTGTGACGGAGGAGACGATGAAGGAGCCTTCCCATGGGGCTGATAACTTGTTCATGCCTGCCGAGGACTGAACTTGGCGGAGCACAAGATCACCGACGTTGTACGACCTCCCCTGTACATTCCTATCATGGTAGCAGTGAAGGGCTTGCTGGTAATGGTCTGACTGGATCACTACCGCCAGCCGAGCTTCTTCAAGGCCGTCAATGTCCTTGGCGCGCATCTGCTCAGCCATCCCTTCAATAGTTGCAAACCCGTGGGGAGTCGTGGAGCATGTCGACCGGCAAGACAACTTTCGATCTATAGACCAGAAAAACAAAGTCTGTCTTGTGGCCCGACTTGGCTGATTATGCAGACCCCAGAGGACGTGGGAGCTCGCGCAACCACCGTCCTCCGTACTTCTGGAGAGGATCAAAGATCCGAGCCTTCAGGCCTTGTAGAATCATGCCATTGGCGTGCTCACACTGCCCATTGGCGCGAGGGTGCACTACCGAGGCATACTTGACCTCGATGCTCTAGTCTTCATAGAATTCCCACAAGTCATTTTCGGTGAACTGTGTACCAAGGTTAGTGATTATTTCCCTTGAGACGTCGAATCGAAAGGTTATGCCCTCGATGAAGTCGGCTGCTTTCTTGGCCGTACAGGTCTTCAGGGGCATTACCTCAATCCACTTTGTAAACTTATCGATGGCGACAAACAGTCGGTTGAAACCTTGCTGTGCTTTTGGGAACGGACCAACCATGTCGAGTCCCCAGCACGCAAAGGGCCACGATGGAGGGATGGCCTACAGCGCCTGAGCCGGGAGGTAATGCTGCATGGCAAAGAAGCGGCTGCGACACGGCGTTGGACCAGCTCCCGGCATCTTCGTTGGCTATTGGCCGTAGAAGCTGAGCGAAAGCTTTGCCGACCAAGGTAGAAAGCTTTGCCGACCAAGGTCCGAGCGCCTGCGAGGTTACCACAGATGCCAAAATGAATCTCATAAGGATCTGAATACCACGGTCCCGGAGGATGCACAATAGGAGCACTCGAGTGGAGGCGACATGCTTGTATAGCTCAGAACCGACCACCACATATTTCTTGCATCGACGGACGATGCGTTGTGCCGTGACCTTGTCAGTCGGCAGCTTCTTGAAGGTGATGTAATCAATTAGGTTCCCGATGCCAATCCCCCGAGGCCATGGTGATGGTGAGAACCGAATCACCTGGCGGCGGATTGTTCGGGGGCGACGCTTCGACCTCCTTGATCGACGGTTTGAGCAGCTCCTGGACAAAGATCCCTTGAGGGACTGTCGCCCGAGAAGACCCGAGTTTGGACAACTGATCGCTAGCTGCATTGGCGTCACGGAGGACGTGATGAAACTCAATGCCACTAAATTTGCCTTCAAGTTTTTGGACCTTGGCGCAGTAGGCGTCCATCTTGTCACTCATACAAGACCAGTCCTTGTTGACCTGGTTGATCACTAGCTTTGAATCGTCATATACCATGAGTCTTTCGATGTCAATGGACCGGGCAATCCAAAGCCCGTGGAGTAGGGCTTCGTACTCGGCAGCGTTGTTTGATGCTTTGAAGAGCAACTGGAGGGCGTACTTGAGATGCTCACCCTGCGGGGAGATCAGCAATACACCGGCTCTGGCTCCGTCGATGCTGAGCGAGCCGTCAAAGTACATGGTCTAGGTCGGGCGAGTCTCGGGGGTTGGCGGAAGCTAGAGCTCGGTCCATTCGGCCATGAAGTCAGCAAGGACTTGGGATTTGATGGCATTGCGTGCCTTAGTCAATGGATAATTCACCCATTTTAACCGCCCACTTAACCACGCGCCCGGTGGTGCCGCGATCCCAAATGATGTCCCCGAGGGGGTACCCGGTCACCACCACCACCTTGTGTGCTTAAAAGTAATGCCTCAGTTTTCGGGTGGTGATTAGGATGGCATGCAACAACTTCTGCACTTGGGGATATCGAATCTTGGAGGGTCCAAGGATTTTGAAAATGTAGTAGACCAGCCTCTGCACCGGGTAGGCATGGCCCTCTTCTGGGTGCTTGACGACAAGCATGGTGCTTACAACCGTGGTGGTCGCGCGACGTACGTAAGGAGTTGCTCCTCGAGGCTTGGTGCGACGAGCACCGGCGGCATGGCCCGATCGGCTCCGTCGACCATTGGAAGTCCGAATCCTTCCCGACTAGCTTGAAGAACAGCGCTCTCGTTCGCCGAGTCGGGAGATGAACCTTCAGAGAGATGGCATGCACCCGGTGAGCTTCTGGACATCCTTGACACAGGTCGACTTGCCATCTTCAAGAGAGCAAAGATCTTCTCGGGATTGGCCTCGATCCCTCTGCTAGAAATAACGAAGCCAAGGAGCTTTGCCGAGGGCACCCCAAAGACGCACTTCTTGGGATTTAGCTTCCATCGGTACATGCGGAGGTTAGTAAAGGTCTCGGCAATATCTCCGAGCAGGTCATCGAGGTCCCTAGTCTTGATTGACTGATCTAATAGATAAAATGTTGATTTAAAAAAAATCAACATCTTATATCTTTGGAAGATTGTCTTAATGTGAGTAATGTGCGGATGTTAGATCCTTTAAGTGGTGAAATGGTTGAAAAACTCCAGTTTGCACTACTTATTAATTTGTTGTTAGTGTCTGATGCGCTCCATCCTGAAGAAAAAATCTTCTTCCCGTAGGCAGGTGAAGTTGGATAGAAATTGATGGAGGGCTGATTCAGCGTCGGAGAGGGAAGAGATCCATAGTACTTGCACACATCCTATGTTCAAAAGGTTTACTCCCATACCATTTCAATTCCTTTTCCAAAGGCTCGGCGGTCAATTATTTAGATCCAATCCGAAGCCCACCTCAATCCATTCTGTTGAGGATCTTGCATTTGTTTGTTCTCACACCATGTCGTCGACATAGGCTTCAACATTGTGGCCTATCTGGTTGGTTAAGGAATGTTGTAAGGCTCGTTGATAGGTTGGGCCCATGTTCTTGAGTCCGAAAGCCATTGTGGTATAACAGAAGGCCTTGAACAGTGTAATGAAGGGTGTCTTCTCCTGGTCGGCTGTGTTGAGGCCAATCTGGTGATAGCCCGAATAGTAGTCCAGGAAGCACAGGAGAGAGCAACCCGCGGTGGAGTCTACGACCTGATCTATGCGGGGAAGAGAGAATGAGTCTTTAGGGCACTGTTTGTTCAAGTCAGTGTACTCAATGCACATTCTCCATTTCCCATTCTTTTTCTTTACAAGGACCGGGTTGGCAAGCCACTCCGGATGGTACACCTCTTTAATGAAACCTACGTCTAAGAGCCTAGCTAACTCTTTCTTGATTTCATCCTTGCGCTCCTGGGTGAACCGTCACAAGTTCTACCTAACCGGCCTCGCATCGGGAAATACATGGAGCTCGTGCTCGACTAGCTCCCTGGGTACTCCTGGCATGTTAGCCGGTTTCCACGCGAACATGTCGATGTTCGCCCGCAGGAAGCCGATGAGCACACTTTCCTATTTGTCGCCCAAGCCAACGCCGATTAATGGTCTTGGACAGGCCGGTGCCGGAGATGGAGATGGCATTGTACTAGCCGGGCACAGCAGTGAGCCTTGGCGTGGTCGGGACCAAGTCAGAGGGCTCAGAGTCCATCAACGCCTTGCCCTTGGAGTTAGCGACTTGGGCGGAGAGCAGACTGAAAGGTCGACGGCCTCACCCAGGGAGAGGCTTTCACTCTCGCAAGCGTGGGAGGTGACCACGTCGCCTCGGACGGAGAATGCGCCAACAGGACCTGACACCTTGCGAACCAGGTACGTGTAGTGTGGTACCACCATGAATTTGGCAAGGGCTAGTCACCTGAGCACCGTGTGGTAGGAAACCTCAAAATCCACCACATAAAACCTGAGAGTTTCGGTGTGGTAGTTCTCCCGTGTCCCAAATGTCACTGAGAGGGAGACTACACCGAGCGGCATGCTAGACTTGCTCGAGACGATCCCATAGAAGGGGGAGTCTGTGGGCTCAAGGGCAGTGATGGAGAGGCCGAGTTCATGCAGAGTCCCCTGGAAGAGAACGTTGATGCTGCTTCCCCCCATCAACAAGCATGTGCTTGAGGTGCACCTTGAGAACCATCGGGTCGACGACCAATGGGAAACACCCAGGCTTCGGGACGTCAGCCCATTGATCGGCTCGGGAAAAGGAGATCGGGACCTCTAACCACCGCAGCTGTTCCGTCGGCTCCGTTGAGATGGCGTTCACCCGTCGAGAAAGAAGTTTCTGCTGTCGGTGGCTCTCCGAGGCAACCTCACCTTTGAAGATCATGTTGATCGTGCGGGTTGGCTCCTGGATGTCACCTCCCTTGGGGTGGTCTTCCTTCTGGCACTTGGTATCATCGTCCTTCCCTCTCCGACTCCTCGAGGGTTGGGGACTATCTTGTGCTTCTTGTAGCAAGTGATCTTGGAGCACATAGCACTGCCGGATGGCTGGCTCCATACCCCGAGAGTCTCGTTGGCCGGCGTTCGAGACTATGAATTTCTTCACGCTCCGCATCCTAGCAAGATCATGTCGGTGGGATAGGTCGGCGGGTACGTGACCAGGAAACAAAACAACTCAAAGGGTTTGCAGAGGCCCTTGGAGAATATATGGATGATGTCGCCATCGAGATGCTTGCGATGGTGTTGCGATGCTTGGAGAAGCGCCGGACATAGCACTGAATTGACTCGTCGACCCCTTGTCGGACCTGGCGAAGGTCATAGCGGGAGCCCGAACGTTGCCAGGTGCCCTGATAGTTGGCAATGAAAGCGTCACATAGCTCATCCCAGGTGTTGACAGAGTTCTCGGGAAGCCCGGTGAGCCAATTGATGGCGATCGGTGCTAGCATGATGCGAAGGTAGTTTGCCATTACATGGTCATCGCCGCTGGCTGCTCGAACTTCCGTACAGTAGAGGCGGAGCCATAATGATGAATTGGTTTTGCCGTCGTAAGGCTTGATCCTTGTCGGGCGGAAGCCCTTGGGCCACGTCACCCGAAGGAGATGAGAGGTGATGGTCAGGAACCCATTGTGGCGTGGCGCGTACTCAGCGCCATCTGCCCCTCCGAGGGCACCATGCTCTCAATTGTACTGATCATGGCACAACAGCTCTTGGTGCCTTCGGTCAGCGACATGGCGCTCAATGGTGTTGCGGGCATCGAACCTCTGCATGATGATCTCGCGCACATTCCCAGTGAAGGAACTACCCTACTGCTCTTGCAGTATGGTTGTTTTTGAGCGCCGCTCCGGGTCAGCAGTGGATTTGGCCTTTGTTGCCTGGGTCTGGGTGTTGGGCGGTGAGGCGGAGTGGCCCCCACTTGGCTGCCACCGTGACCTTGGTCGACGAGCGCTCCCAAGGGTGCGCCCGGACGAGCCTTGAGCGTCGAGCTACATGACCGTCGCCTGAGTCATGGCCATCGCCTTTCGTACCTCCGGGGAGTCGGGTAGCGCAATGAGTGCACGCTCAATGGGCACCAAGTTGGCCACAGGAATCCAAAATACCTGGTGCCCTTCAAACTCCATAGTGAAGGCTGGCCCCAGGTTCCGCGGCTGGACACAAGTAGGTTGGGCCTGCTCACGCCGCACAACCCGTCCAACGTTGCGACGACGACGAGCATTGTGATGGGCGTCAGACTCCTAGGAATTCATAGCCTCATCATCAGAAATGACCTCCGTCATCAGGACAAAGTTTGTTGGCCAATGGTTGTGTTGATGAGAAATTTCTCTCACGCGCTGGCCTGGGAGATCTGCTTAACTCCAGTGTAGGTCCTTCTCGGCTACCTATGATGTTCAAGGCGTGCCAGTTGGTTTGATCTGTTAACCAACAAGAAAAATAGAGATATATGTGTTAAGTTAGATCCTACTGGATCGGCTGCAGCAGTCAATTTACATACATATGCTATTCCGAAGTGTATTTAAACCAAGTGACTAGAATAGATCAGCTACACCGAGACAGTATTAGCCACCTGACCCAAATATACAACGGAATAATAAATATATGCTTTGACAATCTTAGCCGATGTCATAAGTCCAACTGTGAATCGGCTAATACTCTGATTTATCTTATGAAAAGATATTGATCTGAGCTAAATGCGCTAAACCTAGATCAGTCGGCTGTCGGTTGTAGCTGGCAAACTGACACTGGTTTAGGGCATTTAACTAGAGCAAGATCATAATATAAGAGGCAGTTTTAATAATCCTGATAACAAATATATCAAAAGAACATTAAAACAGATAAGGCCGGCTGAAACCCCGGCACTGTCTCTAAGCAAAATACATCTAGCCGAACAGAACATAAAACCTCTAAAAACGACTTAATAGTTCAATAATGATGCAGCATTAAGTATAAAAAGAACGATCTAATCTGCTGTAGCTGATGTAAATACCTCGAGACGGTGGATATCGCATATAATTTAGACCAACCCTTAGATATAGCTCTATCGCCTGCTGATCCTTGACAGAAACGAGCCGATGTCGAGATAGATCTAAACATTGTTCTAGATTATATACGATATATGATAACTAGCGCAACATAAATCATCCAATTTAGAGTGTCATAACGATGGAAGCACTAAATTCGACGAGATACAGCACTAATGTCAAACATTTACCTGAACAATAGGGTTATCCCTAAACAAATCTCTAATTTACATACATTCACCGTTACGACACTTTATCCCTAGATGACAATATCTCTTAATGCGCAATTTGGAAACCGAATCTTCTATTTTATCTCCAAATATCTGCATCAGAAATGACTTCAACTTCTCTGAACTTGGAATCGGCTATCGGCTGTTCTTGTCCGATTCAACCTTAGCCGACTGGCTTCGCAGCTGATCGCATCTTAGCCGACCCGGCCTCTGTTTCTCCGTCAAACCAGCCGATCCGATTCTGCTTCAACCTCAGCTAAGACTTTGGGATTTTGTTACCAAATTCAAGCGTTAACACATGCCCCCCAAGTCCGTGATATGAAATGTTACGGATTTGTCACCCTTTCGAATTCCCACTATTTTCTGACCTAAACCATTTCAGTTGCCCAAAATATCCTTTAAATAGTCCTTCCCCTCCACTGAAACGGCCATGCTTTTATTTTCACTCTCGAGCACTCCACGACCAGCTTTCTCTTTCCTCTCCGGCCATTCCTTGGCGATCTCGGCGACCAAAAAACCTAGATCCGCTCCAGCGAACCCCAAGCGGCGCCGATCCCAGCTAGATGGCGTCTTCAAGCACCCCCGCCAGCGCATCGGAGCAGCAATACCCCAAGGTAAGTCCAATCGGCTCCGATCCCCTTTTCCATTTACGCGATTTAGTTTCTGCAATTTGTTGTTCTTCCTTGTTGTGATTCCTTCATCCCTTCATATTCTGTAGAACCTAGCCCATCAGATTGCCATTCCTCACCTAGTTCACAAAAACCAGTACTTCCTCGGGCCAATCGGCAATCCGGACCCAAGTGAACTGATCAACGCCGAAACCGATCGGATACCGTTCAGATTCTCCACCCCTAGCCTGCCAAACTGGACTGGTGCTTTCAAGTCGTGGCCCTCTACTGACAAGAACTGGCCGGCGTGGTATCTTAGGATGTCGGCTAGGAAATGGACGCACTGGGCCGAACTCGGCATCGACCAGTGCTTAGATCTGACGATAGTCGACATGCCGAAGAATGAAGCGATGCTATCAGCTGCGCATTATTTTTGGTCGGATACGCTGAACGCCTTCCTATTTAGGCAAGGGCCGATGACGCCAACTCTGATGGACATAGTAATGCTGACCGGCTTGGACATCACTTCAATAGTTCGGCCAAGCGACCTCCAATGCAAGTGCAGCCATATCTTCAAAACAAAAAGCATCGGCAGCTGGAGCGGCTTCATCGGCGAGAACATGCGCGATGGGCCGATATCGGACCGAGAGCACACTGCCTTCTTAATAATGTGGCTCGAGAAGTACGTCTTCTGCGGCTCCAGCTGCAGGCCGACGACCAACTAGCAGCACGTAGACGAAGCGCCCGTGGAAAAGAAAAAGATCTCTCTGGGGAAATATCTTTTGGGCTATCTGTACCAGACGCTAGAATCAGCCTCGGCTTGTCTAGCATCTAGGCAATCAGTCGGCACTGGCGGCCCCTGGTGGCTACTTCAGTTGTGGATGAATTTGCACATGTACAAGATAATCGGTCAACCTGCTCCCCCCGAAGCCAACTTCCCATTGATCGAGCCAAGGATCGTGGATGACGAAGAGGAGACAACTCATCGGCCAACATCGTATGGCGAATCGGCTGCTACTTACTCAGGCTCAAGGCTGACGGCCAACGAATTCTCAGAGTGGTTCGAGCGGCTGTACAACGGCTTTGCGAGCGACTCCAGGGTTTGGTTCGCCTACGAAGATTTTCACGGGTTTGAGCAACCAGGAAACCTCCGGCTGGATGAGTTGAACTCGGAAGCAAACCCAGAGCCGAGGGAGGTCTTCACCACCGCCATCTCCCCATGCATCCTGCCAGTCGGCATCCACCAGGGCCGAAACATGGCTAAGACATACGAGTTCTACCATCCGATGGTAGCAGCACAACAATTCGGCATGAGCCAGCTGCCGATTGGATTGTGGTTTGCCAACAAGATCCAGCCCAGGGGCCGGATCAAAGGGGCTGTGACGATGCTCCGGCTGCTGCAGCTCCCAACTCCTTCACTTGGCCAAATCGGCATCATCAGCTTAGCACAAAGCAAATCATCAGTCTTCAACATTTGGTGGGCCAAATGGAAGCAACATCTCTTCCACCAATTGGCTAGTATGTATCTGACGTTGATCAACCTAGACCGCGTCCCATCGGTAAGCACTTTTCTGAAGTCTTGTTCATTTGCCGGCTCTTACTTGTATCGTCGGCTAATCTCATCTTCTCTTATTGCAGACTGTCGATGACTCTCCTCCTCCGGTAAGCGGAAGTGGAGCGGTGATCCAGTACGTGCTCGGCATTCTGCCAAATGGGTGCGGGCTGGCGCCATCGCCCTTTGGCTTCGATTTGCCGAAAGTCGGCACATTGCTTCATGGTCAAACCCGCCAGCCGGTTCGACGGACCAAGAGGGCTAAGCCATCGACTGCTACCACATCAGCTGCCGAGGCGAAGAAAAGGCCCACTAAGAGGGCAAAGTGGGCTGCAGCCGACGATGACCTCTCGCCGATCGATCCGGACGTTGAGGCCTACCTCAACGAAGAGGTGGAAGGCGAAGAAGTTGCTGACGCCGTCGACGAGGCTGCAGCCGACTCGAGCTCAGATAAGTACTCTGCCACCCCATCAGCCGACGAAGGCGAAGCCCAAGAAACGCCAAGTCCTCCGAAGCTCCCCGTCTAGCCGATCACAGTAAGTAACTTCAACTCTTCGTCTTTCTCCAAAACTATTCGCTTGTAGTTGCTCATATGCTTCCGAATCGGCAGAGGACCAAGCGCGTGACGAGGAAACCACTAGTCGTCTTGCGAACAGTAAGATTTTACTCCCCTCTCCTCTTTACATCGCCTAGCCAATTCTTGACTAACTCTTCTTGCAGCCACCACGTGCGCCGACGCCCCGTCCCCAAGCATCAAGCGAACGCACCAAGTCGGCTACGGGCAGCGGCGGCAAGCGATGATGAGGCCACATAAGCCGGCCGGCAACCAACCAGCCGATGAAGAAGTTGCCCTAGCCCCTGTGTCCAAGGTAAGTCGACTGAGTTTTATAATCGGCTTCATCAATTTAACATTTTTTTCTCTAATCATCATGTCCTTTTTGCAGAACATAGCCGACATCCTCAATTTTGACTTGTTGGAGTTCGAGGAGCCTGGCGAAGTTGTCGAGGAAGTACTGGTGCCACTGGATGCAGACCTAAGGGCCTCTCTAGCCGACATCGGCAATTGCCTGGAGGCCTCGCTCGACGTGCTGGTGGCCGACTACGGCTCAATCCGGTCGTGTTTCAAGGAGATCCAAGGCCAATTGCCTAAGGCGATAGCCGACGCAATTGTGCCAGCGACTTTCCTAGAAGCGCACCAACTCAAGTACGAGCAGGCCCAACAACACATAGCTGACCGCCGAGAGAACCAAATGCTGTCGGCAGCCATCCAGTCCAGCAAAGAAAATATTGAAGAACAGAAGGCCAAATCCGACCGCCTGAAAACCGAGCCAGCCGCCAAGCTCGAGCAACTTCTCGCGCGTCAAGACCAGTTGATGGCTGATTTAGTTCAAGTCACGAACGAAATCGACATCCACAATGAGTACATGGCTAGCCTGCCAGCAGAAGTCGAAGCCCAACGACAAAGCATCAAGGCAGCTGTGTCTCACCTCAGGGGCTTGGCGAAAGGGGTGCGGACGGTGACTGGATCCGATGCCGACGACGCCAAGTCGATCGAATAAATAGACCAGATAAGGCGGAAGGCGCTATCGGCCATAGCCGATTTCCTCAAGAATTGAAGCCTGCTCCTGTAATCTTAGATATAGAGAAAATTGGCTCAGTCCTTTCACACATACTTGTCAAACTTTTGTAATTGGTTCCGGCCCTACAACTGCTTAATATAAGTTAACTTTTCAAATTGCATTTGTGAATGAAATCGGCTTCGGCCTCACGTATTGTCTTTGAAAACTCTTATTGACTGCCGATTATGATGACCGCCGACAACGACGCTTGAAAAACATTTGATTCCTGAAATAATGCTGATTACGAAGCCCGAAAATTTTTTGGCGTCCACCTTTCTGTAATCGGCTCGAATCTTGTGTGTGTATATGCCCTCCTAATTTTGTTGATATCTGCGATGTCAGCAAAATTATGAACTCAATTGCGCTGTTGCAATCGGCAGTCCGCAGTCGATTGTCGAAAATTAGGAAAAACGTGCCATGAAAATGGCCTAAAGGCGATGCCTGATTGAAACCGTCTAGCACGAATCGGCTAAGCAAACAACCGAATCATGAGTTGATCCATACGTTTGGGTAGTATTTTTTCAAGTATTTTCCATTAAGAGCCCTTCCAAATACTTCTCCATCTAGACCTTCTAGCATATAAGCTCCTTTAGAGACGCATCTGTGGATCTTGAAAGGCCCTTCCCAATTTGGTGACCACTTGCCGAATTTATTGTCTCTGGATCCAATCGACAGTATCAATTTCCAAACGAGTTCACCCTCTTCAAAAGATTTAGGCACAACCTTTTTATTATAATGTCTGGCTACTCGTTCTTTATCCCTTTTAACTTTTTCCAAGGCCCTCATCCTAGATAAAACTAAGTCTTCTGATTCGTCCACCATCAAGTGATAATAATCATCGGCTGTGAGTTGATCCTGTAGTTGAATGCGCCTTGAGCCGATGATGCTTTCCCATGGTAGCACTGCCTCATGCCCGTAGACTAGCTTGTATGGAGGGACTTGAATTGATCCATGGCATGCCATCCGACATGCCCACAGTGATTCGGCTAATCGGCTGTGCCATTGCTTGGGGTACTCAGAGATCTTTCTTTTAATCAATTTAATCAAACTTTTATTTGAAGCTTCGGCTTGCCCGTTGGCCTGTGCATAGTACGGCGAAGAATTAAGTAGCTTGATCCCCATGACGTCGGCAAACTGAACAAATTCGTCTGATACGAATATAGATCCCTGGTCCATTCTAATTGTTTGTGGGACGCCAAATTGGTAGATAATATGTTCTTTAATAAACTCGATTGTGTCTTTAGAGTGAACTTTCTTTAAGGGAACTGCTTCTACCCATTTTGTAAAATAGTCTATTGCCACCAGAATAAACTTATGCCCTTTGCTTGAGGGTGGATTGATCTGGCCGATCATGTCAATGCCCCATCCTCTGAACGGCCAAGGCTTGATGATTGGATTCATAGCCGATGCTGGTGCTCGTTGTATGGCGCCGAATTTCTGACAATCCTAGCAACCCTTGTAATACTTGAAACAGTCCTCCAGCATTGTCGGCCAGAAATATCCTTCTCGCCGAAGTAGCCACTTCATCTTATGGGCCGATTGATGCGTGCCGCAAATCCCTTCATGCACCTCTCTGATAGCCACTTTGGCTTGATCGGCTCCCAAACACTTAAGCAGCACACCGTCAATCGTCTGATAATACAGATCTTCATCGAGCAAAACATATCTTAGTGCCTTGTATCGCAGTTTCCTTGTAGCCGATTGAGAGGGGTTCCTGAGATAGTTGTAGACTTCAAACCTCCAATAATCGGCTGTAATGGAAACAACTTCGATTTCAATATCTTTTATCATCGGCGTGTAGCTGGATGCCCCTTGAGCTAAATCATTGGCCTCAATATTCTGTTCTCTGGGGATATGCTTCAACGTGACTAGCCAAAAACCTTCCATCAATTCCAGGCATTGTTGATAGTAGATCATCAGCGCATCGTTTTTGCATTTGTACTCTCGACAACCGGTTGATGACCAACGGTGAATCTCCCATTAATTCGATAGCATCGGCTTCAACTTCTTTGAGTAGATGCAATCCTTTAATTACGGCTTCGTATTCGGCTTGGTTGTTTGTAGCATGGGGGTTAATAGCGAAAGTGAATTGAAAACTTGCCCCCCTAGGCGAAATAATGACCAAGCCGATGCCGCAACCATTGGTGCAAACCGAGCCATCAAATGTCAATGTCCAAGGCATGATTTCTACTGAGCCGATTGAGTCATTCCTGTGCTCCATGATAAAACTGGCTATAGCTTGTCCTTTGACTGCCCTGGGTGCCTGATACCTCAAATCAAACTCTGTTAGAGCAAAAATCCACTTCCCAAAATCTTCCTTTCAGTACTGATAGCATGTACTTAACTACATCGGCTTTACAGATTATTGTGCACTCGTTGGATAGTAGATAATGCCTTAACTTTGTACACGAAAAATATAGGCATAGGCATAGCTTCTCCACTGGTGAATACCTTGTTTCTGCATCTAGTAGCCGTCGGCTAAGATAGAAGATAGCCTTTTCCTTGCCCTCAACCTGTTGGATTAAAACCGAGCCGATTGACTTATCATCGGCTGATAGGTACAGCTTGAATAGTATCTCTTTTTGTGGAGGCATTAAAACTGAAGGGGAGCTTAGGTAATCCTTGATATTGTCCAAAGCCTTTTGTTGCTCTGTCCCCCATGTGAATGCTTGATCGGCCTTCAGCCGAAGCAATGGCGTGAACGGCTCCATCTTTTCTGAAAGATTGGCTATGAATCGCCTGATGAAGTTGATTTTGCCGATCAAGGATTGGAGTTGTTTCTTGTCCTTTGGAGGCTGGATTGTCTTGATAGCATTGATGCTTCTTGGTGTAACTTCAATTCCTCTTTCATGAACAAGAAACCCTAGAAATTGCCCGGTCGATACGCCGAACGCGCACTTCAACAGATTCATCTTCAGGCCATATTTTCTTGTCCGCTCCAAAACCTGCCTCAGATTGGCTATATGGTCCTCTATCTCCCTGGACTTGACAACGACATCGTCGATGTAGACCTCCACTAGAGATTCGATCAGATTATGAAAAATGTAGTTCATGGCCTGTTAATATGTTGCCCCAGCATTTTTTACCCCGAACGTCATAATGACCCATTCATACAAGCCGATTGCCCCAGGACATCGAAAGACAGTTTTGTGAATGTCCTCTTCGGCCATGAAGAGGATATTGTAGCCTGCGTTGCCATCCATAAAGCTGATGATTTTATGGCCTGATGCAGCGTCTACGAGCAAATCGGCTATAGGCATTGGGTATTCATCTTTGGGAGTAGCCTTATTCAAGTCTCTGAAATCGATGCATACCCTGAGTTTGCCATTCTTTTTCAACACTGGGACAATATTTGAGACCCACTCGGCATATCGGCAAGGCCGAATGAATCCGACGTCATATTGCCAAGTTATTTCGGCTTTGATTGCATCATACATATCGGCTTTGAACCTCCTGGGAGGTTGTTTGAACGGCCGATAGCCTGCATTGATCAGCAGTTGATGAACAACTATAGATCGGCTAAGACCAGGCATCTCGAAGTACTCCCAAGCAAAACAATCTTTATATTCTTTTAATAAATCAATAAGCTGGGATCTACAATGAGAAGACAATTTTTTGCTGATATACGTCAGCCTCGGCTTGTCACCAGAGCCGATGTCAATTTCTTCTAACTCGTCGGCCGACGTAAAACCTTGCCCGAGCTTGCCATCGTCTTCGTCCGCGATGTCCATACCGAAGACGCTTGAGCCCTCCACCATGTTTTGTTCAAAGCAGCAGCTGGGCTCGTCATCTCCAATCGGCTGTATTATGGAATCGGACACATTTAGAAAATTGGCTTGCTAGATTTTCCCAAACAAACAATCAATGCCTTCGATTTCCCAAAGCGGCAAATCGGCACTGGCGACGCTAACTGACTTGTCGGCTGGTACGATCTCGATCTTGTCGCCGTCCCATTGGATCAGGCTCTAATGCATTGTAGAAGGAACGCAACAATTGGCGTGTATCCAGTCCCTTCCGAGCAGCAGGCTGTAAGACCCCTTCCCATCGATGACAAAGAATGTTGTGGGCACGGTCTTACTACCGATGGTTAGTTCGACGTTCAGGACACCCTTGGTTTCTGACGGGTTGCCGCCGAAGTCCTTGAGCACAATATTGGTCTTGATCAGGTCTTCGACCCCTTTGCCTAGTTTTCTGAATGTTGCGTAGGGCATTAGGTTGACTGCGGCTCCCCCATCAACTAGCATCTTGGACATCGGCTTGCCGTTGACGAATCCTTTAACGTACAACGGCTTCAGGTGCCGATTTTTGGTCCCCTCGGGTTTGTCGAAAATAGCTTGGTCCAGGGAGAGTGCTAGTTTCACCAAGTCGTCTTCGATAGTGTCTGCATCGGCTTCAGGAGCACCAAATTTGGCTGGCAATATGAATACCATGTTGACCGATGCAGAAACTTTGCCTTTCCCTTTGGCTGCCCTCCTGGCTTGACCGACTGAACTCTCCTTGGCTTTGCTCCTCGTCGGCTGTGGTGGTTTTCTCTTTGGGGATCCATCGCCTTTTGATTTTACCCAGCCGACGATGTTGTTCTTGGATCATCTACCGAACTTCTTCTTCCCTTCCTTCACGCTTTAGCCTTTGAATTCTTCGTTTCTGTGTTTTGGTGAATAGGTCAGAGGGGCACCATTGGGGTTTGGCCGATTCTTTATCATCGGCCTCTTCTTCGTCGTGGTAGTCGCCGGTCTCGTTTTCGTCAAAGAAGTCTTGATGGATCGGCCCTAGCCGATCGTGGATGGACTGCCGGTGCTGGTTGAGCTGGATGGGCATTGGGACGAACCGAGTTGGACTGGTGATTGGCCGGCTTCTGTGTTCGTCCTCGAGGTACTCGCTGCAAGCCGGGCAATTTTCTAGCATCGGCAGTCTCATCCTGGTTTCCCAGCAGTGCCTGAAAAATTCACAATGCCAATGGGGATCGGCACCGCTGTGATTCCCGTCGTACCGGTGGCTTCGCGTTTCTGGCTCTTGCCGATAAAACCCTTCAAACCGAGCCCCCTCCCGCCAAGATTGTTGTTGGGGGCGGCGTCGGCTGTTCGTGTTGATTGGTCGTTGATCAGCCAATTGGGCAACGGGGTGCACCATGTTGATCGGCGCGACTTGGCTTCCAGTCGGCTCAGCTTCTGCATAGACCCCTTTCAATGTTTCAGCTAAGCTGTACATCATTCTGCGCTGTCGATCAGCTTGCCTAGGGCCAGTTTTAACCATATTGATTGGGAAGGGGTGGCCATCTACCTTCATCGGCCGATTGGAGTCGGCGAACTTGAGTTTCCCGGCTTCTATTGCCGATTGGATCTGCTGTCTGAAGACTTTACAATTGTTAGTGGCATGAGATGTGTAGTTGTGCCACTTGCAATATTGTTTCTTCTTGAGTTCTTCGGCCGATGGGATCACGTGGTTCTCAAGAAGCTGGATATGTTTCTCCTTGAGCAATAAGTCAAAAATCCTATCGGCCTTGGTGATGTCGAAGTCGTATTTTTCCTCGTTGGCCGTCTTCAGCAGCCACTGGCAGACGATGGCCGTTTTGTTCTTGGTCCATTAGGCTGCCGCCACCTCTGCGTCATCGTCGTTAGAATCAGAGTCTGACTCAATGATGACTTGAGTAATGTTTTTGACGGCCTTCCTGGTGTCCTGAAATCTTTGTTCATGGCCCGTCACATTCTGTGCCAGATGCGCCAGGCTGTCGAAGTCCTGAGCAGAGAAGCGTTCACGGATCAGCGTGATCAGGCCGTGGAAGGACAAATCGGCTAGCTGGGCGTCCGACAGCACCAGGCTGTAGCATCGGTTCCTCATCTCCCTGAAGCGTTGAATGTACTCTTGAACCGACTCGTTGTGCTTCTACCTGATACTGGTGAGGTCCGACAACTTTATTTTGTGGTTGCCGGTGTAAAAGTATGATGAGAACTAGGGTGTCCCGATCTTTCGGTGAGTTGATGATAACTACGATTCGGAAGAAACGTTGACGATCCGACTACAACCGTACGAGACGTTGTGTTGCGCCTTAGCGATCGATACACCTCTCCGTGGGTTGTTGATCTAAGCAAGAACAAGATAAAAGCAATCTGAATTACAAATAGGAATTGAATACAAATGATAAGATGGGGTTCCGAATCAAATAGAACGGATGGTCTAGCCGACACACGCGTCTATCAGGAAGTAGCGATAGCTAAACTTACATAAAAAAACCCGAGTTGTTCTATGGCAGCTAGGGGGTATATATAGGTGGGAGGACGACCTAGGGCTCCCTAGGGTCGTGCTCCACCTGGTTGGGGCGCACCCCACTTGGGCCCCACTTGGGCCAGGGTCCCACATGAAGTACAAGCCCATAGGCCCATTATAGGTGATGCAACACCTTGTTTCTGTGATTGCGGCTGATTGGGATGGAATTTTGAGATGAGGCCAGATCCCTTGGAAAGAGGACTCCAAGAGCTTTCCATCAAGTACTTATGGACCCAAATCGGAGCACGTATGCATATTTGACGGCCGTTTGAATTCAGTGCTGTCCTGCAGTCCGAATTTAGCACCAAAACGTGTTGGATTAGATCTTTTTCTTTCCTTGGGCCAAAAGTGACGTGAGAAGTACTTGGATTTGCCCCCCAATCAATTTCCTTTGTCCTCCATGTCTTCCATGTGTGTTTAACACTCTTTTTGATCCAGGTATGTATTTCTAAAAATATAAATAAACACATATCATGGTGCAGCATCAATTCATCAAAAGCATCAAATACAATCTTGATAAAGAATTCGTGCACCTTTAAATCAAAAGCTCCCAATGTGGTTGTATCCGAGGTGGTGATGTCCTCATCAAAGTAGCTGTGAAATTGTTTTTCGAGATCGGCCTAGCTCTGAATTGAGTTGTAAGGCAATGAAGAGAACCAGGTAAAAGCCGATCCCGAAAGAGACAGAGGGAACAAACGGACTCTCAAAGACGTCTGTAGCCGATGCTTCGCCGCACTGCGCCAAGAATTGGCTGACATGCTCGTAGGTTGACACATTGTCTTGCCCTGAGAATTTCAAAAAATTTGGGATTTTGTATTGGTTGGGTAATGGAATCCACTCAAAATTCTCCGGATAAGGATACAGATACATGTTCCCTGAATCATTTGGTTTGAGGCCAAATTGGTCGCGCATGACGTCCGCAATCAAATCGGCCTAAGTCCGGTTGTCCTGCTGTATTGGCTCATATTGATCATATGGCATGGGTGCTTGCCGATACAGTGGTGGTGGCGTCTGAAGCCTGTAGTGATGATCTTGACGGCCTCCTTGATACTGGTACTGGAACGGGTGATCAGCGGGAGGTGGCCGATTTGCCGGTGGTGGCGTTGGTGGACCCGGGAACAGCTGTCGGCCACCAGCATTGTACTGTCTGTCCAGGCCAATCTGGGCAACCAGCTCTAACTACCGATTGTCGTGGAACATGTTGGCGATCTGATCCTTGGGCAGCGGTTCCTGTCGGTTCAGCATGGTGATTACTAGTCTCGCAGCCGATCTGGATGGATTCGGCTGGTTGAGGACCCCTCCTGGCGGCCCTGGTTGTGCTGGCAATGGAATCGGCCGATGCTGGGTGGCCAACGTCCTGTAACCAGGAAACTGGCCGTCTGTGAAGTATGTCGGCCCCCGCTGCAGGTGGTCGGCTATTTTGGCGTCGACCATAGTAGCGATCATGTTGTTAAGGGTGTTGACAAGGATGCTACTCTAGTTGACCAGCGCGTGATGGACGGCCGAATCAATTCGGTCTTGCAAAGTATGCAGGGCCGAATCGTCTTGTTCCTGAATCGGCTCCTCCACCTTCTGTTTGCCCTTTGATCCATTGGAGGAGGACGCCTTGAGTTCGTCCATGCTGAACTTGTACTTTTGATGCATGGCCCCGGATCTTGTCTAGGTGAATGATTGTAGGTAGTTGGCCTGGAGCTCTTCTATCATCTTTTTGTAATCGGCTTGCTGTTCAGCCGATAATTGCTCCATCTTCACAGGCACGATGTTGTCCTGAGAAACACTGGGGCTCTTGGAGTCGACCATCTTGTCAGCTGCGTCGATGCATCCTAGCCGAGTTGACAAAGAAAGTCCCACCAGGCATGCCAAGAAGCGTGTTGATGAGAAATTTCTCTAACGCGTTGGTCTGGGAGATCTGCTTAACTCCAGTGCAGGTCCTTCTTGGCTACCTATGCTGTTCAAGGCGTGCCAGTTGGTTTGATTTATTAACCAACAAGAAAAATAGAGATATATGTGTTAAGTATTAAGTTAGATCCTACTGGAACGGCTGCAGGAGTCAATCTACATATATATGCTATTCCGAAGTGTATTTAAACCAAGTGACTAGAATAGATCGGCTACACCGAGACAGTATTAGCCACCTGACCCAAATATACAATGGAATAACAAATATATGCTTTGAAATCTTAGCCGATGTCATAAGTCCAACTATGAATCGGCTAATACTCTGATTTATCTTATGAAAAGATATTGATCTGAGCTAAATGTGATAAACCTAGATCAGTCGGCTGTCGGCTGTAGTTGACAAACTGACTCTGGTTTAGGGCATTTAACTAGAGAAAGATCTTAATATAAGAGGCAGTTTTAATAATCCCGATAACAAATATATCAAAAGAACATTAAAACAGATAAGGCCGGCTGAAACCCCAGCACTGTCTCTAAGCAAAATACATCTAGCCGAACAGATCATAAAGCTCTAAAAACGACTTAATAGTTCCATAATGATGCAGCATTAAGTATAAAAAGAACAATCTGATCTACTGTAGCTGATGTAAATATCTCGAGATGGTGGATATCGCATATAATTTAGACCAACCCTTAGATCTAGCTCTATCGGTTGCTGATCCTTGACAGAAATGAGCCGATGTCGAGATAGATCTAAACATTGTTCTAGATTATATACGATATATGATAACTAGCGTAGCATAAATCATCGAATTTAGAGTGTCATAACGATGGAAGCACTAAATTCGACGAGATACACCACTAATGACAAACATTTACCTGAACTTGGGGATCGAAACGATGCAGCCCAAAGCCGGATCAGTTGTTCGTCTGAAGAAAAAGGAGGCGATGCGCCGAAGGTTGTATTGATTGTGATTTTTTGTTTACAGGGGTCTCGGGTCCTATTTATACCCAAGTACAGCAAAGATTGTGCTACATACGGTTACAACTAACTACTATATCTATATGACAAAAGTGCGAGAAGCAATCCTTTTCCGCCTTTACAATAGGGTTATCCCTAAACAAATCTCTAATTTACATATATTCGCCGTTACCGGACTTTATCCCTAGATGGCAATATCTCTTAATGCGCAATTTGGAAACCGAATCTTCTATTTTATCTCCAAATATCTGCATCAGAAACGGCTTCAACTTCTCTGAACTTGGAATCGGCTATCGGCTGTTCCATTCCGATTCAATCTTAGCCGACCGGCTTCGCAGCCGATCGCATCTTAGCCGACCCGGCCTCTATTTCTCCATCAAACCAGCCGATCCGATTCTGCTTCAACCTCAGCTAAGACTTAGGGATTTGGTTATCAAATTCAAGCGTTAACAGGTTGCTGGGAGCGAACTCCGCATGACACAACCTCTTAGACGACGTGGTTAGGCACAGAGGAGCCCTCCGAGCGGGCTTCTTGGGACCAGCCAACCCCGTAGGGGCAGAAACGTGTCCAACGGCGGTAGGGACAGGCGGCAATGCCCCACGCGGCGAAGAAACTGGGCACGCCGAGCGGCAGCCTACAGCACGCTCGACGCGTGTCCATGCAGAATCTGCCCTCAAAATCGCTGTGCGGGCTGCCGGGGGCTTAGGTCGCCAGAACTTTGCGATCGGACGTGCCGCTAATGCCGGGGCTGCAGGCGTGGAGCGACGCGCCTCATCCCTACCGTCGTGTGTCGTTGAGCAACAACGCGTGCCAGCTCTCCGGAAGCCTCGTGGAAGAGGATGAGGCGGCTGAAGTCATCGGCGCAGAAAACTAGGCTCCCAAAGACGAACGTCGTCCCCATGGGTGCCGTGAAGTCGGTGGAGAAGAAAATAGCCATCGCACCGCTCGGGTCGATGAAGACGAGCCCTTACCTGGCGCGCCAACTGTCGACGGATGGGTCGGCAGTCCTCTGAGGGGGCTACCCAAGGAGGTGAAAGAGTGGTCGGGAATCGTCTATCGAAAGGGCGAGATGGTCCGCTCAAGAAGGAAAATGAGCTAGAGAGATTTTTATACAGGTTCGGTCTTCTCAGATGATAACAAAACTACGTCATGTGTTCTTCGTTGGGGTGGTGTGTGGAACCGAGTACAATGGATGTGAGTTCTCCGGGTTCTAGAGATTAGACCTTGCTCCCAAAGAATCGATCCCCCTCCACCACGGTCCTGCCCTCCCTTTTATAGGTCAAGGGGGCAGTTACAAGCGGACTTGGGGGCCAAGAAAGCTAAGACTAAAAGCTAAAAAGCAAGCACAAAGAATATCTGAAAAGTACATAGAGATCCCCCTGGGTCCTGCGCTCCATGGGTACTACGCGCTCCACCTTTCCTTGGGATCCGCTCTTCACAGGTACCTCCTGCGCAGTCTTCTCGGATGATGTCATCTTCTGTTAGGTTATCTCCTCCTTATCTTTTCTGCAATCCTTACAATGCAAGCCTCCTACCCCGAGGGGATCGGAGGTCGTGCTGATGAGCTGTAGTCGGGACGAGACATTATGTCGGGGCAGTCAAGGGGGTCGGGGCTCCCGACCCCAAGAAGAGGTCGGGCATCTGATCTTCCCCCGAGGACTTCCGGTTCAACTTTAGTTGTTCTTAATTCCGCTCCGTGGGCTACCCAGGGTGATACCCCCCACAAAGAGTGGACCGATAGGATCATTGAGGTCATGAGGGATCAGTTTGGACTCAAGCCTAAGGATCAAACCATTATGTATCGACGACCGTATCCTAAAAATTTTGATAGGATATCATTGCCTAACCGATATAGGTTCCAAATTTTTTGAAGTTTTCAAGGCAGGATAATATTTCCACATTAGAGCATATTAGCCGATTTTGGGTCAATGTGGAGAAGCATCGGCTGATGAAGCTCTAAGAGGTAGGTTTTTTCCATTATCACTATCTGGATTGGCCTTTACTTGGTTTTCTTCTTTGCCACCAAATTCTATCAGGAGTTGGACTAATCTAGAGAAGCAATTTCACAAATATTTCTTTGTTGGAATACAATAATTAAAGCTTTCAGACTTGATATCTATCAAGCAATGTTCGGATGAATCAATTCTTGATTATGTTCAGATATTTCAAGACGTTCGAAACCGATATTATAGTTTCACTTTAAGTGATGCACAGTTGGCAGATCTGGCATTTTAAGGGTTGTTAGGGCCGATTAGAGATAAATTTTCTTCCCATGATTTTGAACGCTTAGCTCATTCGGAAGAATCAACCCATGAATAGTGATTCCTAGAAGGTAAGAAAGAAAGATTTGCTAGGAGAGTTAACAATGTGAATAATTATGATTTAGAATCAAATCAAGATGATGATCCAGAGATTGGCCTGACAGAATGGTCAAGGAATAAGAAGATAGTCGTTTGTAAATGGGTCAAGGATAATGAAAAAGAGGTATGATTTTGACATCAATAAAGCTGATAGAATATTTGACTTCCTTTTGCAAGAGAAGCAGATTCAATTATCTCAAAATCATGTTATCCCATCAGATGAGGAATTGAAGAAAAAGAAATATTGTAAATGGCATAACACAACTTCTCATCATATGAACGAATGCAAGGTATTCAGACAACAGATTCAATCGGTTATGGAACAAGGAAGGATCAAGTTTGATGATGGGAAGAAGCCAATGAAGATTGATGGGGATCCTTTTCCAGTAAATATGGTTTATACACGTCGATCGCAGGATGAAGCTTTATTACCATGGGAGTTCTTCTCAACAATATGATAAGAGGAGTCAGGATCGGCCTACAAGGAAAGTTTCGGTTCATCAGCGCTTGGGGCCGATTGATCAAGAGTATTTTGAAGAGTCAGGAGGAAAACACACAGAACCCTCAATGGTGTCCAAGTGGATTTTTTTTACCAAAAATCAGAAAAGAAGGGTGCAACGATTGAGGAGCAATGAACAAATGGAAGAGGTGGAAGAAGAGATTAATTATCGATTGAAGAAAGCAAAGAAAGAATGGCATGTCAAGCCTAAAGCCGATGAAGCAAAAAAATTCAGCTCCAATCAATATAGTGTTTATGTTGCCTGCAGAGTACAAAGTACCTATATCCAACGGTGAAGGACATGAAGAATCAATGGCGCAATTGGTTCTAACACCTCAACAATCTATATTTGAGAAACCTGAAGAGTCAGAGCATCGGCATATTAGGCTTTTGTATATTAAAGGTTTTGTCAATGGTAAGCCAATGTCAAAGATGTTAGTTGATGGAGTAGCAACAATTGAAAGACTAGTGGGAATTCGTCAGAGGCAAACGGGGCGTTAAATATGGAATTGACTGTTGGCAGCAAAACTATTCCTACAACTTTTTTTTTGATTGATGGGAAAGGGTCCTATAGTTGATTCATGCCAACTCTTGTGTTTCATCAACAATGCATAAGAGTTTAGTTCAATGGCAAGGAGACCAGATAGAAATCGTGCAAGCCAATAGGTCAGTTAATGTTGCTATAGCCGATTTATCTATTTGGGAGATGAAACAAGTTGATTGCTTATATCACAAAGTTTAGGATGGTGATTTCTTAAAAATATCTAATTATGATGTACAGTCGATCAACGATGGAAAAGTCTGACTATTACTATGAAGACACCATAGATGATATTGAGGGCAAATTGGGCCAAGGTTTTATGTCGGCCGATTAATTAGAGAAAATAGATTATTGGACCGGGCGATAGGACAAGGCCGATATTTGTAAGTGCTAAATTGTGTTATGAATTTAAAAAGACTTAATTGAGTTACTACAAGAATATATTGAATTTAAAAAGACTAAATTGAGTTATTAAAAGAATATAGAGATTGTTTTGCTTGAGAGTATCATGAGATGGCAGGACTTAGCCGATCGATTGTAGAACATCGGTTACCAATCAAACCAAGATATCGGCCTTTTAAATAACCACCAATACGGTCAAGCCGGAGATGTACGGGCTTTATTCTTCATGAAAGAGAAATTGAGATTAGTCATGAATTGAGATGAATCAATGTATTTTGTCGGCTGACAAGAAATCTATTGGATCAAGTATTGATTCAGGTAATTAAAGGCAAAGAATGATTATATTTTATCTTAGCAAAAAACTTCTTGATGTAGAAACAAGGTATTCCTCAGTGGGAGAAGCTGTTTGTGTTTATATTTTCATATACGAAGTTGAGGCATTATCTGTTGTCAAACAAGTACACAATAGTTTGTAAAACCGATGTGATTCGATATATGTCATCAGCTCTAGTGTTAAAAGGAAGAGTTGGAAAATAGATTTTTGCTAGGAGTGAAAATGGAGCGAATTTGGACGGATAGTGGTTATACCATATCCTACACCATTTTTTTAAGCGGATGCGGAGTGGGTGCGGATGATGTGCGGATGCGGAACGGTTTATTTCAGACATCGGATTTGGTGCAGAGTCGGTGCGGACTCGGATTGGAAACGGAATAAAGTTTTCGAATGTTAAGTTTGTATTCAGTCCATACAACAAGAGGACAGAAATACAATGAGCAGCAATACGATAGCAAAACAACATCTGAACATGATCTCAAGTCTCTAGGAAAAACCAGTCAAAACACATCCATAATATAATTTTTTCTTAAGTGCTTAAGTACAGCTTGCATAATATAACATCCAGCAAACTGTTAAGTGCTTAAGTGCTTGAATAATCCAAAACACATCCAGCAAAAACATAATATAACATCTTAATTCTTAAGTGCTTGCATGCCTTCAGTTCACTGCGTTGCTTAAAAATACAAGTCCATCCATGGATGGCTCCATGCCAATGCCATAACATCAGGAGTAAAGTTCCAAGTCCCAACAAATTAACATGTCCAAGATCAAGATGACAGGATATTAACAATAGTTCCATACAGTACTACAATTACTCTGGCAATTTAGTAAGTTGTGAATATGAACTAACAACATAAAGGCTAAAGCACACGCCAACATGCAAGGATCCAGACTTTACTTCTCATTCTTCATCATCACTGCTCAGTTGCTTTTCCTGTAATTTCGAGCAATCAATATACATTTTTTGGTTAGAGGACTACAAAATGTATGAAATAAAATGTTCCTACTACTCCAAAAGTAAGTTTGTAAGTGTCATACCATATCATCAATCTCGTCAAGCGTCAAATTAGCAACCAAAGTCTCCGCAACCTCCAGATCATTAAGAATAGATCCAACCCTTTTATTAGGATCTGAAAATTAGAAATAAAGCTATATTCGACTATTAGTAAATAACCAAGAATGCCTTTTACAACAATATAAATGAGAAATGACACAAGTGATCACCTCTAGAGACTAATGCAGACAAATGTTCAACCATTTCGGGTTCAAGTTTAGTACGAAATGGATCAATAACATGCCCCCCCAGCGTTAAAAGCTAATTCTGAAGCAACGGTGGAAGCTTGAATGGACAAGAAATCACGGGCAAGAAGAGATAGAACAGGATATACATCTTTGTAAGCTTTCCACCATGAAAGACATCAAATTTATCTCCATTAGGAAGCAACAGGGATGGTTCAGCCATATATTTATCCAAGTCGCTTGCATTTCAACTATCCACACGTGAGGCATAGACATAATTCATAAAATCAGAATCTGCTTCTTCTATGATATTACTTTCTTTTGGTTCAGCATCGACACTAGTTGTTAGTGCGATAGTAGTCTTATAAAAAGAAGCATATTCTTGGTAAAATTGCTTAACACCACCAGTACTTTTCAATGTGAGCATGATATGATTGCTTACCATACACCCTCATCATGTTATACTCTAATGCCTTTGTCTTAAACCTAGGGCCAAGAAAGTATGCCACAGCAAGAGCAAGATTTGACCTCTTCCAGTACTTCTCAAACTTCTTATTCATTGAGGTGGCCATTGTTTTGATGGTAACATCATCACTTGTCATCCATGCAGTAATTAAAGACTTAATTTCACAAAAGTTGTGGTAAAATAGATTTGCAGTTGGATAAGAAGTACCTAATAAAATCTAGTGATATCATCAAACCTCTTCAAGCACATACAAAGTGTAGTTGCCTTATCCCAATCTTCAGCTTTTGGAACAAGATCCTCATACATTTCTCTTTCAATTTCATAAAGCCTTTCAAAAGCCTTTCTATAATATATGGAATCCGACAACACATGGTACGTTGAATTCCACCTTGTCAGAACATCAGTTGAGAGTCCCCTCGCTGTATCCAATCTACTCTTAGATGCACATTTTATAAATTTCTCCTTCTGTAGAGGAGAGCACTTCACAAGAATCACAAATGATCGAATACTCAAAACAGCTTGTCCAATATGTGCCAAACCATCTCAAGCACCAAGATTAAGTACATGGCATGCACATCTCACATGAAAGAAGGCTCCTGTTGGCACCTTTTTTGGCAAAAGGCACGAAAACGATCGAATCACCTAAAGCCTTGCGGTGGTTCTTGGTACAGAGTCGCCAACCACTTCAATCTAGCAAAAACTAGAACAAAGTGGGTTTTGTAGATCAAATCGGCTAGCGGAACCAATTTAGATGGATAAATTGATAAGCACCCGTCTCGTGGGCAAACGGAAGGTTTTCAGGACAAACCTACAAAGAGTTGTCGCACTCTCGCAGCGGCGGCGGATGGTTTTCGGCGCAAACCGACAAAGATGGACTAAACTAGGGCAAAGTGGAAAATATGGCTGAAAAATAAAGAAAACGATTCAAATAGATTGATTGTATGTTGTGTGTTGGTTGTTACAATTGAACCGGCCTTGGCCCTTAGATAGGGGTTGGTCTTGCCCTCCACAAGCCCTTCTCCACGTCCAATTCGGGATAGACATATTTGAAAACCCGAGATACACCGTACGGAGAAAGGAAACCCGAGTACCGACGAAATCATCTATGTTTTGGACTCTGGCGGTCAGACCGGCCACATGCTTCTGGTCTGACCAGCCCCACTGCCCGGTCTGACCAACCTATACATGGCGGTCAGACCGGCCTCTCCGAAGGAAACCGGCAAACTTCCAAATATTGGCAATCTTCCCTATTTTTGATTCCTAGGCGCCAATTTTGGGTGTAAACACATGCCCCCTGCCTTTTATGATGAACATCGTGAATCTAAAAGCATAAGACATGTTTTAACTTGGGACGATAACTTAATTACCGGCCACAACACCCCCTAAGCATCTTGCCAAATACTTGGGAAGTATTTCTTCAAATATTACCATTGATAGCCCGCTGAAACCGTTCTCCTTGAAGCGTCTCCAAGAAATACTCATTACGCCGAACGATTCCACATATCCGATAAGGTCCCTCCCAACTTGGTGATCACTAACCGAATTCTTTAGATCGGGAACCTAAAGGCAAAATAGTCTTCCATACTAGATCTCCTACTTGAAACGTCTTTGCCTTCACCCTTCTGTTGTATGCTTTAGCCACTCTCTTATTTTCTTTTTCTATTTCTTCCAAAGCCTTCAAACGTTTGTCAACCACTTCATCAAGGTTATCACCCATCAAAAACTTGTAGTCTTCAGCTGACAAATCGTCTTTCTTTATATATCGAAGAGAGCCAAGATTTACCTCAACCGGTAAAACGGCTTCTTGTCCATAAACGAGGTCAAAAGGGGTCACCTTGGTGGCACCATGCTTGGATATCCTGTGCGCCCATAAAGCTTCAGAAAGTACTTCATGCCACCTTCTCGGATGTTCCTCGATCTTTTTCTTGATCAGCTTCAACAATGTCTTACTACTAGACCCGGCTTGTCCATTAGCCTGAGCGTAGTAAGGAGACGAACTTAACAGCTTAATACCATAAGATTCGGCAACATCTTTCACTTCTTTAGACATAAAAGAAGCTCCTTGATCTGTAGTTAATGTTTGAGGAATGCCGAATCTATGAATAATATGCTTCAGAATATAATCAATTACCTCCTTATGCGTCATATTCCTGAGCGGCACGGCTTTGGCCCACTTGGTGAAATAATCCATCGCAACTAGCACGAACCGATGCCCCTTTGAAGACGGAGGATAAATCTGACCAACAAAATCTAAAGCCCACCCATGAAACAGCCATGGTTTAATAATAGGATTCAACACCGAAGCCGGTGCCAATTAAACATTGTCGAACCGGTGACAAGCTTCACATCCCTTATAGTATTTGAAGCAATCATCAATCATCCTCGGCCAATAGAACCCCGCTCTTCTGAGCAACCAATTCATTTTATGGGCGATTGATGAGTCCCGCAAATTCCCTCGTGAACTTCACCCATAGCAACCTTAGATTTATCGATATCTAAACATTTTAATAGTACACCATCTATATTTCGGTGATATAGCTTTTCATCAAGCAAAGTATATTTACACGCTTGCCACCGAATTTTCCGATCAACCCTAAGACTAGGATCCTTCAAATAGCCAATCAAAGGAATTCACCAATCATTTACTGTTTTCAGGGCACACATGTTCGAACTTAATTCGGCCTCTGTATTGAGAAGATTGTGCCCCCCAGCATCTTCTGTGAAGTCGGTCTGACCGGCCAAGCAACTCCGGTCAGACGGCAACCACCCACGGTCAGACCGGCCACAAAACGCCGGTCAGATCGGATGCCATCCATGGTCAGACCGGCGACAGTGCGCCGGTCAGACCGCCTACGGTCTGTCTCTTTGCCAATTTCGCCCAAAAAACTATACTCAAGCACCGGTTGATCTAATATGAAAAATAAACCTCTTTTGATGCTATAATCAGATGCTTGTTGAGCTAAGTCATTTGCCCTAGAATTTTCATTCCTAGCAATATGCTTCATAGTAAATTCATCGAAACTGGCAATAATATCTAGGCATTGATCTAAATACCTGTTCAATGATACGTCGAAGCATTTGTAGATCCCGGCAACTTGTTGCACCACCAATTCTGAATCACCGAACGCTTCTACGTGTGTAGCCCCAACGATCTCCATTACATGTAAACTGAATAACAAAGCACTGTATTCGGCTTGATTATTTGTACAGTAATATTCCAAACGAACTGATGCTTCAAAGCATTTACCATTGGGCGAAACTAAAACTACACCTATGCCTTGACCCTCCTTACACGAAGAGCCATCGAAATAAACTTTCCAATGTGTAATACTAACTAAACGTACTTCATCTCCACAATCAATGTCTACATGATGATCTACTATAAAGTCCGCTACAATCTGGCCCTTCATAGATTTGAATGACTCATAGGCCAAATCATATTCAATTAATGTATACACCCATTTGCCAATTCTACCACTTAGAATTGGCCTTTGCAACATGTGCTTAACAACATCGGTCTGACAAGTAACTATGCATGTACTAGATAACAAGTAACGACGCAACTTTGTACAAGCATAGTATAAGCAAAGACAAAGCCTTTCTACAAATACATACCTCGTTTCGGCATCCAGAAGACGGCGACTTAAATAAGTAATTATGTACTCCTTGTCGTCTTCCTCTTGTGTCAAAACGGCTCCAATAACTTTGTCTTCAGCAGCAATATACAGCTGAAACGGAATTCCGGCTTTAGGAGCTCGCACCACAGGCAGAGTAGATAAATATCTTTTAAACCCTCAAATGCCTCCTGTTGTGCTGCCCCCAAGTAAAATCGGCTTCTTTCTTCAAGCGTAGAATAGGCACAAAAGCATCGATTTTACCTACTAGGTTAGATATGAATCTTCTCAAATAGTTCACTTTACCTAGCAACCTCTGAACTTCTCTCTTGCATGTCGGCGCTTTGAAGTCTTGAATCTTTTCAACTTTCTTAGGATCGATCTCAATCCCTCTCTCATGCACCATGAACCCTAAGAATTTTCCTGCCGACACACCGAAGGCACACTTGAGTGGGTTCATCTTCAAACCATACCGACGCATCCTCTCAAAAGCTAACTTCAAATCGGCCATATGTCCATCCATATCATCCGATTTGACTACAATATCATCAATGTAGATCTCTAGGATAAAACCTAATAAATCATGAGAAATTAGGTTCATCGCTCTTTGATATGTTGCGTCGGCATTCTTTAACCCGAATGTCATGACTACCCACTCAAACAGCCCGACAAATCCTGGACATCTAAAGGCTGTCTTATACATATCCTCCTCTGCCATGAAGATTTCGTTGTAGCCGGCATTGCCATCTAAAAAACTAATCACTCTATGACCTGAGGCATCATTTATTAGCATGTCGGCTATAGGCATAGGATACTCATCTTTAGGAGTGGCTTTATTTAAGTCTCTAAAGTCTATGCACACTCTAATCTTGCCGTTCCCCTTCTTCTCTACCAGTACTATGTTAGACACCCATTTCGCGTACCGGCACGGCCTAATAAACCCCACTTTCAACAATCGGTCTATCTCTTCTTTGACACGATCATATATAAGTGGGTTAAACCGACGAGGGGGTTATTTATGAGGCCTAAACCCTGACTTTATCGGAAGCCGATGCTCAACAAGATCACGGCTAAGTCCAGGCATTTCATGGTACTCCCATGCAAAGCAATCACTATATTCTCTAAGTAGCTCGATCATCTTAACCCTATGATCGGCTCTCATGTTTTTATTTATGAAGGTCGGTCTTGGTACGCTCCCATCTCCTATGTCTATTTCTTCTAATGGGTCAGCTGATGTGAACCCTTGACCGAGCCTCTCTACCTCGTCAAAATCTTCTATAGTCTCTCCAATATCGTTCTTGTAGATCGATATTCTTGAACCCTCTTTTGTAACCATTTCAAATTGGCTGCTTTATTCATCATATAAAGTAATGTCATCCAACTGTGCTAAACTAGTCGGCTTTACAGAAATGGGTACAAAGCCTTCTTTGGAAACACTAATAAAATTAAAACTAGAAAGAACTAGCCCTGATGAGCACTGCATGTCTCCATGTTTCCATCCCACAGAAACATCGGCCATGGCAACCTCAGCCGATGTATCCGCCTGAACTACTTCAACCTCATCACCATCCCACTGTACTAGGCACTGATGTAAAGTAGAGGGAACGCAGCAGTTGGCATGGATCCAACAACGCCCCAAGATGACACTATAGTTACCTTGTACATCGACGATGAAGAAGGCAGTAGGCAACGTCTTGTTCCCCACTTAAGCTCCACGGACAGGATTCCCTTCGCCTCCGTTGACTCGCCGTTGAAGCCGTTGAGAAGCATGTTGGTCTTCTTCAGCTCCACTTCCTCGCAACCCAACTTCTTGAAGAGAGAGTAAGGCATCAGGTTCACCGTCGCGCCTCCATCCACTAGCATCCTCGAGACCGGCTTCCCATCAATGTGGCCCTTCAAATAGAGAGGCTTCATGTGATGGTTGGACTCATCGGGCTTCTCGAAGACCGCATCCTTCGGACCTAGTGACATTTGAGCGATCTCGGCCTCATCCATAGCGCAAAACTCCATGGGCACCATGCAAACCATGTTGATATCCATGTTCTCGGCGAACGATGCCTCCACAGCCGGTTGTTCATCCTTTTGAACAACTACCGGCTTCCCAGCAATTGATGACTTACGCTTCCACTCCTTCGCAGGCGGTGGTTGCAACTCATCAAACTCCCTATCTCTCCTCTCTTCGGCTTCCTTCTCCTTTAACTCAGAAGCACGAAGATGTTGCAACCTCCTCTTCTGGGTAGCCGTTAAATCCTCAGGCATCCATCTAGGATTCGGCTCTGTTCCAGGAGGCAACTAATGTCCCCCGTTACCTTTACCCAAAGAGGGAACTGCCCTGGTACCCTTCTTACTGGAACAACGGTCGACCGCCCGTGGCCTGGCCGACGGCATCAGATCTTCGGTCAACCGGCAACCAGGCCTGGTCGACCGGAATGAGTATCGCCGCCGACGCGCATGGTTTGACCGCTCATAGCAGTGCGATCGGGCGCGAGACGGCGCGGTCGGCCGCTTCTGAGGCTGCGGTCGGACCGGCGAAGGCTCGGTCGGACCGGCTACTGAGCTGCGGTCAGACCGGCCAGTGCGTCCGGTCTGACTGTTCTCCTGCGCGGCATCCTTCGCGGCTTTGGTTCGGGGGCCAAATATCAACTTAGCCTCCTTGCCAGATGGTACTGGCACATCATACGATCCTATCTTGATAGTGATCGGCTCCGAAGCCCTCTCCTCAGGCTTGGCTCGCTTGTACGCCCTTTTCTCGCCACCAAAACGGTCTTTCGCAGGGAACCGGCTTCCACTAGAAGTAGACGCATGCCCTCGCGGCGATCTCCTCTCCCTTCTCCATCCTTGGTGACCCTGCATTGGAGGCATGTTGAGCACAGGCGGGGGTGCCCCCCAAGGCATAAAGTAAGGGAACGGATAACCTGGAGGCGACATCGGGCACGGTCACCATGGCATGACTTGAGGACAATAGGGGAATGGCGGCTCCAAAACCTTTGATGAAGAACCAAATCGCTCCTTAGGGGGCGATCTTGGTCTCTTTCCCTTGGCATGCTCCTTCTCGGCACTCTTCTTCTTGTACTTGTCAAGGAGCTTGTCGAAGGTCACCTTGGGCTTGTGGGGCTTCCTCAATGTAGATGCCTTGGCCTTATTCTCCTTCCATGTCCCAACCTCTGGGCTCTTTGGCACAAGCATCTTGGGCCTAGGCTCCCCAATGACAACTTCCTTTCCCTTAGCCGATTTGGCTTGCTCCGGCCGAATCAACACCTTCTTGCCATCAATATCGATGGTATTCACTGGGAATGGATCACTGTCAAGCTTCATCTTTGGGCCCTCGGTGAATTTCAATCGTCCTTCCTCTATGGCCGATTGAACCTGCCGACGAAAAACATTACACTCATTAGTAGAATGCGAATAAGAATCGTGTCGTTTACAATAAGAACGGCGCTTTAATTCTTCTAATGAGGGTATGATGTGGCCTTTAGGTAATTTGATCTGTTTTTCCTGCAAAAGATAGTCAACAATCCTATCACACTTGGCCACATTGAAACTGTACTTAATCTCACTCTGCCGATCCTTGCGAGGAGTCGGCGTCAAGCTAGAACAAACGAAGGGTTTGTTCTTGTTTGTCCAAGACCACTCAGCGACATACATGTCATGATCGCCCTCATCAGACTCAAAATCACTAGTAGGACAGTCGATCACGCTAACATGAGGTTTCTTATCACTGGGCCTCACAAACTTTTTAGCATCTCTGACCCAGCTTTCCTGAGCCAGAGCCTTCTGCATCACTTGGCTAACATCAAGAAATTGTTGGCCATCTAACCTCTCTTTAATGGGAGCGAGCAACCCACTGAAAGCAAGGTCAGCCAAATCTCTCTCAGTTATACTCAAGCTAAAACATCGGTTTCTAGCATCTCTAAATCTTTTAATGTAATCTGTAAGAGATTCATTATACTTTTGCCTAACCAATGTCAAGTCAAAAAGTCTGAGCTCAGTTTCACCAGTGTAAAAATAATCATGAAATTTCTGTTCTAATTGAGCCCAAGTATGAATAGAGTTAGCCGGTAAAGATGTAAACCAAGTAAAAGCAGTACCAGATAAAGACAAAGAGAATAAGCGCAATTTAAAAGCATCCGAAGTGCTAGCCTCCCCACATTGCGCTAAGAATTGGCCGATATGCTCCCATGTGGTCCTATTATCATCTCCACTGAATTTGGTGAATTCAGGGACTCTATAACCACGAGGATATGGGATGTTATCGAAGTAGTCAGGATACGACTTTTGATAAACCTTAGCACGATTCCTGGGTTCAATTCCAAATGACTCTCTAATGATGTTCCTGATTTGTTCCTCCATATTTTCAGGCCTAGGCGGGTCGGGCACGACCGGCGGCCTAAAGGGTGGCTGTTGCGGCGCAATATTGTCATATTGGCCATCTCTCGTGTCGCGCGGATATCCCCTATTAGGATCATTGCCTTGGGTTGGGGACATGCGGGGGAATCGGTGCATGAACAGTAGCCACAGGGGAGTCATGTGCGGGAACGTGGTATAGAACAGAGTTGCCCGTGATGGGATCTACCTCCTGTACTCACACCAGAGCACCGGTCTGACCGACCATAGGCCCGGTCTGACTGGCTAAGTAAGGCGCGGTCTGACCGGCCATATAGCCGCCTGGTCGACCGGTGTAGTATGAGTGCGGGCCGGCTTGACGGCCGGCCCGACCGATGTATCGTGAGCCGGTCGACCGACGTAGAGCTCTGGCCGACCGGCCATAGGACCGGTCAGACCACCATATTGTGTTCCGGTTAGACCGGCCGTCGGGCCGGTCAGACCGAGATGCGGTGGGCCGGTCGGACCGACCATAGGGCCGGTCGAACCGACGTAGTGAGGGACGATCAGACCGGCCATAGGGCCGGTCAGACCGACAGAGGCGGCAGAACTACTTTCGTCGGGGCCTTGGGAAATCGCCCCATCGGTTTTGCTGAATATGTGGTTCACAGGGGGATGGCTCCCCCCTGCAATCGAGGTAGGTGGCGAATTGGTCGCGGGAAGACCGGATTTACTGCTCATGTGTGCTTTAAACAACCTATTAAAACAAGCCTCCATAGCAGATTCAATCTTATTGTTCACGGCGGCGGTAACGGAATCATCCACCGTACTAGCAACAAGTTTTTGAATAGGCATAGAGATGTGATCAACGCTTACCTCGCCGCGAGTTACCTTGAGCGGGCCTCCGGGCTTGATGATGACGCCTTGTCGCGTTTTGGTGCAAGATTGATCTAGCACCTCTTGAGTGATCGCTCGAATGCGCTCCTCCATGATTTGGTGAGCCTCCTCATCCAAGTCGTCCAACGAGATGTGGATAACGTTGGATGGCTCCACGTCTTGCGCCGCTTGCTTGGACATGGCGGCGTCGAATCCGAGTTGGCGTCGTGTCTTCCCCAGCGGAGTTGCCAAAAATTGTGTTGGCACCTTTTTTGGCAAAAGGCACGAACACGATCGAATCACCTAAAGCCTTGTGGTGGTTCTTGGTACAGAGTCGCCAACCACTTCAATCTAGCAAAAACTAGAACAAAGTGGATTTTGTAGATCAAATAGGCTAGCGGAACCGATTTAGATGGATAAATTGATAAGCACCCGTCTCGTGGGCGAACGGAAGGTTTTCAGAACAAACCTACAAAGAGTTGTCGCACTCTCGCAGCAGCGGCAGACGGTTTTCGGCACAACCCGACAAAGATGGACTAAACTAGGGCAAAGTGGAAAATATGGCTGAAAAATAAAAAACGATTCAAATAGATTGATTGTATGTTGTGTGTTGGTTGTTACAATTGAACCGGCCTTGGCCCTTATATAGCGTTGGTCTTGCCCTCCACAGGCCCTTCTCCACGTCCAATTCGGGATAGACATGTTTGGAAACCCGAGATACACCATACGGAGAAAGGAAACCCGAGTACCGACCAAATCGTCTAGGTTTCGGACTCTGCCGGTCAGACCGGCCACATGCTTCCGGTCTGACCAGCCCCACTGCCCGGTCTGACCGACCTATACACGGCGGTCAGACCGGCCTCTCCGAAGGAAACCGGCAAACTTCCAAATATTGGCAATCTTCCCTATTTTTGATTCCTAGGCGCTAATTTTTGGTGTAAACAGCTCCATCACACATGAGGGGACTCTTTCTATTAAACACCTTAATAACATCCTTAACACAACATCATTTGCTGCTGCATTGTCCAAAGTAAGAGAAAACATTTTTTTCTCGATAAACCACTTATGCAAGCATGAAGAAAATACACTAGCTAAATTTAGCTCTGCATGCCTCCCTTTTACATGCATGAATTTTATGATCCTTTTCTGAATACACCAATTGTCATCAACCCAATGAACAGTGAGTGATACACATTTACCCTTGTTTTGGTTAGAGGTCCACATGTCCATTGTTGCACTAAGTGAGCATTGACATTTTTAAAAAGCTCATACAACTTTTTCCATTCTTTTGAAGATATACCAAGTATATCCTTCCTAACAGTGATACGACTCTTCAAAGGAAAGGTAGACCGAAGAGATTTTATGAAGTCAGCAAAATACTCATGGTCAACAATATTGAAAAGATACTTATGCATGATAATTGCCAAATAAAATTTTCATAAAGAGACGCCCTATCATACCTATATGTTTCAACCGAAGTACTGGAATCCTTATCCAATTTGAGTTGCTGCTTTCCTTGAACCATTGTGGGTTTTTGTGTGGTTCAAGAACACAGAAGTACCATTCCTGCTATTGCGCCTAGCTGAATAGGCACAATATTTGCACTTGACCCACTCTTCTTTAACCTTTTAACCATCTTGCTATTTATCTTAACCACCTTACAAACAGTATTGTAGTGCTCCCAAGCTGGCGAGGATTTCTTCTTTGCTTTCTTTACTGCAGGTTCATCATTGGTTTCATGGTCTCCACCCCCCTCTGCACCATTGTTATCCACATCAACCAGAACAGTAGTTTTGGTAGCTTCATTGCCACTGCCCATAGTTGATGGCCCTTCTACCCCTTTAGTTGGAGATAGCGACGAGGCAGCCATGCTAGTTTCAGCAGCAGCTAGCTGCTGCTTTTTTACCTTTTGTCTAGGTGCCATTTTAGGGTCCTAATGAATGATGAACAATTAATCAAATTATAAGTTGCTATTGACGTAATTTCCTAAAGCAAAGCTCATCACTAAATTTCTAGATCCGAAATTCAGAATAAAGTGATCAAATTAGACTAAAAGAACACAATAGCTGATTTGGAGCTGTGGAGGGTATCACATATTGCTGCTGGAGGCGATGTCGGATCGATGTTCAGGAGGTCATCGACTTGTCGTTGTCGTGGGCAGGGGCAGATTTGGGCCCCGGGCTACCCAGGCTATAGCCCGGGGCGTGGCTCAATTACTGTATAAAAATGATGAGAAATAAATAAATGACCCAATAGCCTCCCCTTGCAAAATACCAATAGCCTAACAGCACAGCCCAATAGCCCACCAAGCAAAAACCCTAATGTCCCCTACCCACTGCCTAGTCATGTTCCCCATCCTAGCTGAGCTGCCACTGCGAGCGCCGGCAACCGCCATCCCCATGCGCCGCGCCCTCCACCTCAGCGCTGCCACGCGCCGTGCTCCGCCCCGACGGCCCGTGCCCCCGCGCGCCGCGCTCCGTCCCGAGCCCCCGCGCCGTGCCCCGCGCTGTCGTGCGGCTCGCCCCCTTGCTCTTTGGCATGCCGCCATCCCCCTCCTCGTCGCCAGGGTGCCGATGCCTGGGAGGTGCTCCGCCGCTCGCTCGTCTTCTTCCGCAGGCAGCGCCTTGGCACCATCGTCGCCTTCAACCACGCCTCTGAGGAGGTCCTCAACTACGACCAGGATGGTAGCTATTCATGACTCGGCAGCGACGGCGCTTTCGGAATGTGCGGATTCATCTCCTGGGGGCTTTGCAAAACCGTGTGGTTTGTCTCATCTGGGAAGCTTCCTTGCTTGCTTTGCTCACAGGTGTTAGCGATGGATTTCGTGCCAAGCATGCCTGCGTTTTCACAGATGTGAGAGTCCATGTGATGTCGTCTCCTCTTGCATATCAGGAATTCCAAGGTGAAGAAATAAAATTATGGTTCATAAATTATGTTAAGAATACTCTTGTATTAATTAGCCCGGGGCGAAGACCGTTTCTAGATCCGTCACTGGTCCTGGGAACAGGGAGGAGGTGGTGGGGGTGGCACGAACGCATCAGCAGGAGGAGCGTCGCCGACGGGATGGCAGGCGACGGTGTTGATGAGAGTTTTTCCCACGTGCTGGCCTGGGAGATCTGCTTAGCTCCAGTGCAGGTCCAAATTGGTCGCCTTTGGTGATTGAATAGGCGTGCCAGTTAGTTTGATCCTGTAACCAGTAAGAAAATAGAGAATATGCATTTGGTTAAGGTTAGATCCTACTCGATCGGCTATAGATATCAATAAATATATAATTGTTATCCCAAAGCACATTTAGACCAAGTGATTGGGATAGATCGGTAGTATACCGAGACAGTATAAACCACTTGTATCCAAAAGCTCATTAGAATAATAATTATACCCATTCATAACCTAGCCGATGTCATAGATCTAATGTAAATCGGCTAGTACTTCGATATGTTTTATAAAAAGATATTAATCTGAACTAAATGCGCTGAACTAAGATAAATCAGCTATTAGTATAACCTAACGGATTGATACCGAGCTTAACACATTTAAGTATATTGAGATCTTAATATAAAAGACAGTTCTAAGACATCTAACAGTAATAATACATAAAAAGATGATTAGAACAGGTAAGACCGGCTGAAACCCCGACGCTATCTCTAATAATAAACATTGAGTCGAATAGATCGACATAATTCTAAATGCGACTTAATAGGTCGATTAGATGCAGCATTAAGTACCAAAAGAAGCATGAGATCTATCTAGGCTAAAAGAATTCCTCGAGATCGTAGATACGCTATATAATTTGAATCAACCTCTAGATCTAGCTCTGTCGGCTGTCATCTTGAATGATATGCTAGTCGATCGAGAGATAGATCTAGACATTGATCTAAATTATATATCTGTTGATGAGAAATTTCTCTCACGCGCTGTCCTGGGAGATCTGCTTAGCTCCAGTGCAGGTCCGTCCTTGGCTATCTGTGATGAACTAGGCGTGCCAATTGGTTTGATCTGCTAACCAATAAGAAATAATAAACAGATACATGCGTTAAGGTTAAAGTTAGATCCTACCGAATCGGCCCAGGGAATCAATTTACATATATTGGCTATCCCGAGGCATATTTAATCTAAGTGACTGGGATAGATTGGCTATGACGAGACAGTATAAATTACTTAATCTAAATATACATCAAGGCAACAAATATATGTATTGATAACCTAGCCGATGCTGGAGATCTAATGTGTATCGGCTATTACTCCGATGTATCTTATGAAAAGATATCAATCTGACCTAAATGTGTTAAACCTAGATCAATCGGCTATCAGCTGATGCCAACAGACTGATACTCACTTAAGGCATTTAACCAGATTGAGATCTTAATATAAGAGACAGCTTTAATATATCTAATAGTAAATGATGCTAAAAGATTATTAAAACAGGTAAGGCTGGCTGAAACCCCAGCACTGTTTCTACAAGTAGACATCTAATCGGATAGTTCTAAATACTTCTAAAAGCGACTTAACAGATCATAGATGATGCAGCATTAAGTACAAAAAGATAGTATTAGATCTATATAGACCGATGCAAACCCCTCAAGACGGTAGATACAGCATATAACCTAGTCCAACATCTACATCTAGCTCTATCGGCTGCTGTCTCCCGAGAGAAACGAGCCGACGGTGAGATTGATCTATACATTGTTCTAGATTATATGTCGTATATGATAACTTGCGTGGTCTACAGCATCAAACCTAGAGTATCATGATGATGTAAGCACTAGATTTGACGGAATGAACCACTAATGACGATAATTTATCTTATTCGGGGTTCGAATCAATGCAGCCCGAAGCCAGATCAAGAACTCGTCTAAAACAAAATAGGAGGCGATGCGCCGAAGTTATATTGATGTGATTCGATTGATTTTACAAAGAGCCTTCGGGTGTTATTTATACCCAGATATAACAATATCCGTGTAAGACACAGTTTCTATCTAATCTACTATTTAAAATACGACAATGTCTCGGGATACATCCCCAATGTCGTATCACAAAAGAAATATCTAAATAAAACCCTACTTTATACATACAATCGCCGTTACAGGACTCTATCCATAGATGACAATATATTTAACGCGCAATTTGGGAACCGAATCCAACTTCTCATTTTCACGCCTTCCATCAGGATTGGCCCCACTTCTATCTTCACTCGGAATCAGCTATCAACTATCCCAGTCTGATCCAAACTCAGCCGACTGACTTCGTAGCAGATTCGGACTCAGCCGGTTCCGTTTCCGCTTCTTCACAGATCACGCATCTTCTCCAATTCCGCTTCAATCTATGCTAGAAACCCAGGGATTTGGTTACCAAATTTGGTCGTTAACAATATCGCATATGGTAAATTAAGCTGTTTGCAACATCAAAATCAGAGTGTCATAATGATGGAAGCACTGGCCTCGATACCACAAGCCGCTTGTGACAAGAAATTACCTTTCCTGGAGACCGAAGTTGATGCAGCCCAAGAATGGAATAAGAACTCGTTGAGGAAAAGTAAAAACAGAAAGGTTGGCGAGGCGCCGAAGTTGTATTGATGTGTGTGTGTTTTTTTACAAGGTGTCGGGTCATATTTATACCCGAATGTACAATGATTCTGTAACTGACATGATTCCTATTACAGATTAAATCTCAAATATCTCTAAACAAACTGACATTATCTATAAAGGAAACTATACAAAATATCATAACTTGAAGATACAATTGCCATTGTAGGACCTTATTCATAGATGGCAATATCTTTAACGCACTCTGGAAACCGAATCCAATAATTTATCTTTAAGCTTTCCTTTCGGGATTGGCTCCACCTCCATCTTCAATCGAAATCGGCTATCGGCTATCCTGGTCTGACTCGGACTTAGCCGACTGGCTCCGCAGCCGATTCGGACTTAGCCGATGCGGCCTCTGTTTCTCTAGATTGTGCGTTTCCCCGATTCCGCTCCAATCTCTGCTTCAAACACGCTTCAAACTAGGGGATTTGGTTACCAAATTTGGTCGTTAACACATGCCCCCCAAGTCCACGATATGATAATGTTGCGAATTTTGTGCAATCTTATCCCCGGTGCAACCCTAGGTCGAGTCTGTTTTGGCCGTTACAAAACTTTTTTAAATAACGCTTCCTCCGCGCCAAGCAACTCATGTCATCAAACGCAATCCACAACAGCAACAAACGTCCTCGAGCTCTCCGGCAACACCTCAGCTTCCCCGACTCCGCGGTGGCAATTTCCCCCTTCTGGTGACCTCAAGCGCACCAATGGTGGCCCCCGCTGCTCCGTCAGCCTCTGCCCCTGCTGAGTTCCCCGAGGTACGCCCCAATCGGCTAAAACCCCATCTTTTTCTGCCCTTAGCCGCAGATCTGAACGTTAGGGTTTCCGAATCTGAAATCCACTTCTTTTTCCGATTGTAGCATCTTGCGCACCAAGTAGCAATCCCAAGCTTGATCAATGATGAGAGATATTACCTAGGGCCAATCAGTAACATGGACCCAGCCGAATTCATAATAGCCAAAACTGACAGGGTACCATATAGGATGAGAAACCCGAACCTGAACCATTGGATCGGTACCCTTAAATCTTGGCCCTCAATGGACAAATCTTGGCCAGCATGGTATAAGAGAATGTGTGGAGATTATGGCAATCGGATACCCACATGGCAAGCTTATCCGACTGGTAATAGGGATAGATTACGCCTGTTAATTATGTAAACCGGCTATGACTTAGGTGTTACGTTGCCGATTAGATAAGGCAAAGACTCATAGTCATAACTTGGTAAGATTGAGGAAACCGACATAGAGTAATATAGGGTTTTCAACTTGTAAGCCCGCCCCTCAAGACTATATAAAGGATGGTAAGGGGCGTCCCTTGAGGGATATGAGCTATCGACTTTAGACTTAGAGATATCAGCTTTAGATGCAAGACAAGAGCAATAGATCTTGAGATCAATAAACACTCGGCGGATCGAATCCCCAAAATAGGAGTAGGGTATTACCTCACGAGAGGGCCTGAACCTATCTAAACCCTTTTTTTCCACTTAACCCATCGAGCTTGGCGATCTTGATAGCACCCCCAAATTTCTATTGCCGAAACCAAGTTTCGACAGTTGCGCGCTAGGTAGGGGCCGCGCGTCAAGATTTCTTCTTCAATCTCACCGGCAAGCGCGATGGGATCTTCATCGAGCATTGACGACTTCGCCACCGAAGGATTCAACAAGCTCTCCTTCCCCGACTCGGATTCGGACCAGTCGGGAGGGAGAACCCGCTCGGCGCCATTCGGGCTACCGAACAACGCTTAGATATACGACAGAGTTCTAACTTCCAAGTCGGAATCCGTCCACTCAGAAGGAGGAATCCACTCGGCACCGTTTGGACTACCAAACGCCGCTGAGATCTGCAGCCACCTTCTCACCTCCCCGTCGGAATCGATCCACTCGGGAGGAGAAACGCTCTCGGCACCGTTTGGGTTACCAAACGCCGCTGAGGTCTATTGCAAACTCCTCTCCTCCGAGTCGAAATCAACCCACTCGGAGGAACCCCCGTCATCAAGCTACAACCCAGGCTAGAGCGATCCAGATTCAAGCAACCAGGGCTCAAGGGAAGTCGCCGTCATCCTCCAACCGTTCGGGTCATGCTCATCCACGGAGCTCGATGAGTACCTCAGCTCTTCAGGCTTCGACGATCTCTACGGCATCTCCACGGACGAGGCCAACGACTCCGACTGCGACAAGGATTACGAGCTAAAGTGCTTTGACGTTCTCATGGCTGAGGTGGCCAAGACCGACTCAGCCATGGCTCGCAGGATCGCAGAGGAAGAACAAGCCAAGCTTGAGCAGGAGCGCAAGCTGGCAGAAAACGAGAATAGGCGCAAGGAGGAAGCCGACAGGAGAAAGCGAGACTTGAGGGCTACTGGACCATCCGCCCGGGAGGCCATACTTCAGACGCGAGTCGACAATACCAACATCTTCCAGACGCCCCAAAAGAACGCCGTTGCTGCCCTCACCCTCCTCGACACTGTTATCGAAGCGGCGCCCGCCACAGTGACACCGATCCTGGACAAGATCAAGACCATCATCACGGACATAGCCAACTGCTCTCCCTCCACCTCAGCACGAAGGCCTGGCAGAAATGCCCGACAGAAGCCGACTTCTGCCGCTGCAGTCGAAGGATTACAGGAGGCCCGAACAAGCTCGGACGGCCACTAGGTCAAGAGACCCCCGCCGCGAGGCCACACAGAAGCATCAAGAGCAATCGGTCGATTCCCGCGAAAAGCGGCATGGACGACCACCCGTCCACGACCGGGTCCGCCGCAGCAACAACTCCAACTACCGAAGCAGCCTACCAAGGACCCCGCCGAGTGATCTGCGGGAAGTCCTTGACCGGCGCTATCAAGAATGAGAACAGGGCTCCCACGAAGATCAAAGGAGATTGCCTGACAGCAATGACGATGGAGTACCTGCGTTCACTCAGGACCTGTGCCGAGTGCATTAGCCGAGTGGTTTCAAGCCAACAGGAATCAAGAAGTACGACGGAAAGACCGACCCCGAGTCGTGGCTGACCGTGTACACCCTCACCATCTGCGCAGTAGGAGGTGACCACAAGGCCATGGCCAATTACTTGCCTGTTGCCCTCGCCAACTCAGCCAGGAACTGGCTCACGAGCTTGCTGAGAGGCTCAATTAGTTCGTGGAGCGAACTACGGGATCACTTCATCGCCAACTTCCAGGGCACCTTCGAAAGGCCCGGAACCCACTTCGATATCTACAACGTCATCCACAAGCCAGACGAGCCGCTGAAGGACTACATCCGGCGCTTCTCGGAAAAACGCAACAAGATCCCCAACATCACCGACGACATCATCATCGCCGCCTTCCAGAAGGGAGTCCGTGATGAGTTGTTGATCGGGAAGTTTGGGCGTAAGCCACCGAAGATGGTGAAGAAAATGTTCGAGACAACGAACTCCTACGCCAAATCCAATGACGCAATCAAGGTAGCGCGGCAAGATCGGCCTGACAGAAGGGATGACAAGCAGTCGGGAGGCAGCCGACATCCTAAGAGGGATAACGGCAACAACAACCAAGGCCAAAAAGACCGCAAGCGCCGGCCCGAAGACCTGGTTGCCACGACCTCCAACTCTCAACGCCGTCCTCGGGTCGCAGCCTACGATACGATCATGAACACCTAGTGCATGCATCACCCAAATCACAAGCATGCAGCCAAGGACTGCTTCATTTACAAGCAATTCGCCGAGCAATATGCGGCACAGCTTAACAAGAAGCCGACTGACGAAGCCGGCCCATCGGGGACCAAGAAGAATAACCCGACTAGAAATTCGAAGCCTTTTCAAGACCCCGTGGGCGAGCTGAATCACATCTTCGGGGGGCCGCAAGCTTATGAGTCCAAGAGGAAACAAAAGCTGACTGACCGCGAGGTCAACGCGGCACAACCCAAAGTCCCACAATACCTACGATGGTCGGAGGTGGCGATCACGTTTAACTGCTCGGATCACCCTGACCGAGTGGTTCACCCGGGGCGGTATCCCCTAGTAGTAGACCCGGTGGTGCGCAACATCAAGCTGAAGCGCATCCTCATTGATGGGGGCAGCGGCCTCAATATCCTGTTCGCCAAGACTCTGGACGAGATGCAGATTCCAAGATCTGAGTTGAAGGCAAGCTCAGCCCCCTTCCACGGAGTTATCCCGGGGCTGTCATCCACGCCACTCGGGCACATCGCCCTTCCAGTCACCTTCGGAGTTCGGGAGAACTTCCAAACAGAGAACATCACTTTTGAGGTGGCCGACTTCGAGACAGCCTACCACGCAATCAATTGAAGGTATGCGCTCGTCAAGTTCATGGCGATACCACACTACACCTACCTCTGCATGAAGATGCCCGGCCCCAACGGCGTCATCACCCTGCGCAGCGACGTCAAACAAGCCTTTACCTATGACAAGGAAAGCTGCGACATGGCCCAATCTCATGAGAGATCACGTGGCCAGGAAGAAATTCGACTGGCCGCATCTACATCTACAGAGGGTGAAATCCCCACAAAGAAGATAGCCAAGTCGGGACAAGGCGACGCCAAAACGAAGAAAATCTCCCTTGACCCATCAGATCCTTCCAAAACCACTGTAATCGGTGCTGAGCTAGATCCTAAATAGGAAATCGCGCTCGTCACCTTCCTCCAAAATAATAAAGATGTTTTTGCTTGGAAACCATCTGATATGCCTGGAATTCCTAGGGAGGTGATCGAGCACTCTTTACACGTCAAAGATGACGCGAAACCTATCAAACAACGATTACGCCGTTTTGCTCAGGACCGAAAAGATGCCATCAAGGAAGAACTCACAAAACTCTTAGCCACCGGTTTCATCAAAGAAGTTCTCCATCTCGACTGGCTGGCTAACCCGGTCCTGGTCCGGAAGAAGACAAGGCAATGGCGCATGTGTGTCGACTACACCGATCTCAACAAAAACTGCCCCAAAGATCCATTCAGATTGCCTCGAATCAACCAAGTCATGGACTCAACAGCCGGCTGCCAACTCTTGAGTTTCCTGGACTGTTCGGCTACCACCAGATCAGCTTGAAGGAATCTGACTGCCTAAAAACATCGTTCATCACACCGTTTGGAGCTTACTGCTACATCACGATGCCCTTCGGTCTAAAGAACGTCGGAGCCACATACCAGCGCATGATCCAAAGATGCATTCAGACGCAGATCGGTAAAAACGTGGAAGCTTACGTCGACGATGTCGTCATCAAGACCAAGCAGAAGGAAGACCTGATTGCCGACTTAGAAGAAACCTTCGCAAATATTCGACCCTTTTCGCAGCCCCGAGTCCTTTTCGCCGACGAGACGGCTCGGCTTGGACCAAAGCGCACACGGCCAAAAACCTCTTTGGCCGAGTGCTTTTGGCGCCGAGTGATTCCATCATCTCTGCCTGAATCTTCCCGAGTGGCTCCAAAGACTGTGAAGGGCTGGAAAATATCTAAAAAATCCTCAAAAATAAATATCTAGGTGCATCTCTGATGCACCTAATTAGGTGTAGCCCGACAATGTGGTTAGTCAAAAAGGACTAAGCATATAGTCAAGAACTATAAAAAATCATTCTTATGTAGATGCTTAGCTCAAGCTAAAGCAACCTCATTACTCGGCAAGCTTGTGCTTTATCCGAGTGAATTTGCCCGAGTAATCTCATAACAAATAACTCAATCAACCCTAGCGGGTGAAAAGCACTCAGTAAGCTCATGCTTATCCGAGTGGATCGCCCAGTCATCCGGAACAAATATTTTAATCGTCCCTCATGGGAAAACGAGTTCTTTCAATCATATGAAAAATATGACCAAGTTATTAAATAGCTTTTGCCATAATACTGGTCTTAATCTATAAAGATCTTCACCAAGGTGGAAAAATAGCATTGATATAATCATTTAATCAAATGCTAAAAAACCAAACAACCCTTGTCATCAAGGCAACTATAAAAACTTAGCTGTTGGTCACCTTCCAAGTTGCATCGTGCTAGCTTCTCATGAAGTCAAGCAAACCGCGGTATGAAAGGATTTCCAAAGGTATAGGGCATTAGGACACGTGCATATTGCCAGGGCAAATCTGCTTAAGCTCATCCGCTTAAGTCCCTAAGGACACGCGTCGGGCGACACCTTAAGCGGGCCGTAGATTTTCTTATGGGCTCGGCCCAATCACAAGAAAACCTAGCGCAACCCTCAAATTTTTCTATAAAGGCTCGAGGTCGTCCCCGCCTCTTCACCTTCCAAAAGATTCCTCTTTTCGCGCAGCTTTTCACCGGTTTCTGCGAAGAACCCTAGACTCGCGCGCTCCCAAATCCATCCATCCAAGAGCTCGCTTCTCACCACAAACAGCTTCCGCAGCCAACCTTCCAAGATCTCTTGCTCAAATCGCCATCCTTTCCGACCAGATCCACTTCCCATTCACACCACACTCATGGCGGAGGAAAAGAGGATCCCGTTTGACCAATGAGTCACATCGGATGTGAGGGAATCTACCCTCAAGGAGATGGTGAAGCACGGCGTGCTTCCCCCAAAGGAGATCGTGGGATGGCGCCCGGCGGTGGGTGAGGTCTTCCCTACCCCAAACACCGGTGAGCTCGTTGTTTTCACCTCTTTCTTCTATTGCGGGTTCAGCCTTCCCACCTCCGAGTTCTTTCGGGGGCTTCTGGATTACTACGGGCTTCAACTCTACCATCTGAACACCAACTCCATGCTTCACATCGCTCTCTTCATTCATGTATGCGAAGCATTCCTTGGCATCCTCCCCCACTTCCAACTGTTCCGCCGCATGTTTTATCTTAAACCACATCCGAATAAAGACCACCCATGCGTCGTTGGCGGGGCAGGTTTCCAACTCCGCGGATCTCTCCGCAAGGAGTACTTCTCTCTTCCCTTAAAATCTTTCAATAAGGGATAGCACGCGGGCTGGTTCTATATTAGCAACCTCGAACCCAGCCTGCCAGCTTTCGTCGGTCTTCCCCCTGTCCCCAGGCCAACTTGGAGCACTTCCAGAGCCCAAGATTGGGACGAGGCCAACAAGCTGCTTGCAATGATCCCGGCAATGAAACGAAGGGTCTTCGCGGCGAGCGGATCACTCGACACTTCATTCGATGGCCGACGGCTCCAATCAAGGAAAGGTCAAAGCCGCCTTCGAATACGAAGGCGGGAAGGACCCCAATCGGGAAGATCCAGACCCACTCAGCTACGAGATCCTGAAGATCCGGATGTACAAAATCTTCTCGACGGGCATTGCAGTTGAGCGTGCCCTCATTCTGCCGGTTCTCCCCTTCAACATCCACCGACCTCCTCCTCCGGTAAGCCGACTGGTTGCTTCATAACGTCTTGCAATCTTGACATCTTGTCTCTTATGGTTGTGCGAACTTCTCTTGCAGGAAAATGCTTCTGTTACTTCCAAGCCGTACAAAGTGTCCCACGATGACGCGCCGCGTCGCCCCGCCAAGAAGCCGGTTGGCGGGATCAAGATCCAAAGCGATCCAGTTGGGAAGCGGGCGGCCCCAAGTGAGGACACAAACAAGCGGGTGAGCAAAAGGAGGCTCATCATCGAGGATTCGGACGATGACGTCCCGGCTCCTCCAGTCGAGACCCCTCCTCCAAGGCGATCGCCGAGGACGGCGCCGAAGATCCGCCGGTCGTCCAGGTGCGCTTCACGACTGAAGTCCGAACTTTTTCCCTGAAAGCTCTCTTTGTCTTTACCCCGGCTATGTTCATTATCGCAGGAGGCCCCAGGACATAGATCCTATCGGGAAGGGTGAGGGGCCGACCCCCGCCGCTGCTCCCGAGGCGCCGAAGCCTGCAGAGCCGAAACCTCGGAGCTCGCATCCAAGCGAGAGCTCTCCGGGCAAAGAACATTCGCCTCAGAAGAAGGATGCCCCGAGGAAGGAGCCCCCGACCGCCGCTTGCGGGACGTCCCGACCGGAAGCCGTCCGATGGCCGGGAGACCTCGGGCCGCGGCTCGCCGGCCCCGACGAGGTCACTCGGCGAAGAGCCGAGGGAAGGAGGCGCCCATGAAAGCTTCCACCTAAGTGCGCGGCCACCGAAGCCAGTGAGTCTTGTATCAGAATCTTCTCTTTGCTCTTTTGGTTTGAGCCCTTCATGTCTTCATTTATTCTTCTTATCTGCCAGCCATAGTGGAGGAAATCCCCAGGTTACAGTCTTCTGAAACCTGGGTTCCTCCAATCAAGATCGAGTGGCGAGACTCGGAGGGCCAAAGGCAGGGCATCATCCTGGACAGGCAAGCCGAGAGAGAAGAAAGGGATGCCCTTGTTGAAAGCTTGAACGAAGCGACTCGGCTACTCAACGTAAGCCTTAGTCTTTTTCTTTTGTTGTCTTTGTCATCCTTTTCCGTCGGTCACTCTTCGGATTTCACGCGCGAAGAATGCTGCCGCTCCATGGCGAAGTCCGAGATGCTTTGAGAAGCGGTTCCTCACCCGAGCTCCTTGGAGGACGTTCGGCGAAAGCCGAAAACCACTCAGGAGGAAGCCGCGTCGAGGGAGGCGGCTTTAAGGAGAGAGATCGCGGGGAGCTTCGGGAGGCGAACCTCGACCTCCGAGGATCAATCGGGAGTAAGCTCGTTTCTCCAAGTTTCTTCATGATTCTCATGTTAACCCCGGTCACTGATGATCTTCTTCACTTGTAGAAAATTCGTCGGAGGTCCATTCGCTCCAAGTCCAGTGGAGGCGATCGGCCTCGACAAAGCCGAACCGGAGGCCGAGTTTGAAGGTAAGCCTCTTTGAAGTAACATTCCTTGTCTGCTTTATTTCCGAGTACTTTGTATGATCAGATGCTTTTGGCAGCTTACAAGGTTAAGACCCGAGCTCAATATGACGTCTTGTTTGAGCGGGTCAAACAAATCGGAGAGATCCGGGAAGAGGTCGCCAATGCTGCTGCGCTGATCTTGCTATCTTTGTTCCATCATGGGGTCGGGACCAGCTCACTGGACCCAATTGAAGTCTTTGACAAGCTGCGGAGGGTTCTCGACCGTATCGGCCAACATCACCGAAGCCGCCAACATGGGGGCTGGTCTGGCTCTTGCATAGACCAAGTCCCTTTACCCCCGAGTGGATATCCACTCGGTCGGGGAGGGCTTCGCTGATGGGACCACAGATGATCTCCGTCGATGTAGTGAACAATTTCCGGATTTGATTTATCTTTCGAACATTGTCTTGTAAATGTCGTGTGATCGTGATGCTCTGATGTAGAACTTGTGATATATTTAGTTTATTTATGTTAATGCCTTGATCCGAGTTTTTGTGTGAAATTTCTTAAGTAGTTTTCGTCTGACTGTCACCAAGCCTAGGCTCGATTAGGTCATCAGAAAACTCTCAGTCCTTAGACACTGAACTCGAATCGAAGAACATTAAGCAATGATAAACCAAACCATGCACAGAAGTTGATGAGGAAAACATAAGCTTTATTGACATATGTACAGCCCCCGACTGCTAACTCAAGAAGTCATCTTGCTTGAGGTTGGCAGTCAAGCAAAACATGAAGCCTTAGTCAAATTAGGCATAAAATCGTCGAAGATGCTCGATGTTCCAGGAGTTCTCCACCATAGATCCGTCTTCACGCTTTAGCCGGTATGCACCAGGACGAGTCACCTCGGCGATTATGTATGGTCCTTCCCATAAGGGGGATAACTTGTGATGGTCTTTGGTGGTCTGGATCTTGCGTAGGACGAGGTCGCCAATGATGAAAGCTCGTGCTCGAACGTTGCGACTGTGGCATCTTCTGAGCCCTTGAAGGTATTTGGCCGACCGGATGAGGGCTGCCTCACGGGCCTCTTCCAATCGGGTGAGGTCATCCACTCGGTCGGGGTCGTAGCGTTCATCGTTGAAGCTGCGGACTCGGAGGGATTCGTACCCCATCTCGTTTGGCAACATGGCTTCTGCGCCGTAGACCAAAAAGAAGGGAGTTTGGCCGGTAGCCCGACTGGGTGTGGTCCGCAGTGACCATAAGACCGAGGGGAGCTCTTGGACCCATTTGCCCGCGTAAGGGTTTAGGCGATCGAAAACGCGGGCCTTGATGCTTTGGAGGACCATGCCGTTGGCTCGCTCGACTTGGCCATTGCTTTTGGGATGGGCAACTGATGTGTTGCAAATCTTGATTCCGAAGTCCTCGCAGAATTCCTTGAAGATGCCTCTCGTGAATTGAGTCCCGTTGTCAGTTATGATTCTGTTAGGGATGCCGAAGCGGTGCACGATGTTGAGGAAGAAATCCCGTGCCTTGTCAGCAGTGATTGTGGTGACCGGCTTGGCTTCAATCTACTTGGAGAACTTGTCGATTGTGACGAAGAGGTGAGTGAATCCTCCTGGAGCTTTCTTGAAGGGGCCGACCATGTCCAAGCCCCATACTGCGAACGGCCAGGATAGTGGGATTGTTTGTAGCTCCTGGGCCGGGACATGGCTCTATCGGGCAAAAAATTTGCAGCCTTCGCAGGTTCGTATGACTTTGTCCGCGTCGGAGACCGCGGTAAGCCAAAAGAAATCTTGCCTGTAAGCTTTGCTGACCAGAGTGCGTGCTGTCGCGTGCTTCCGCATATGCCCGAGTGGATGTCTTGGAGTAGCTGTTTCCTTCCTCGGGTGTGATGCATCTCATTAGGATTCCGGAGGGGCTTCTCTTGTATAGGTCGGAATCAACCATGACATATGCTTGGCAACGACGCCGGACGCGTTCTGCTTCATCCCGGTCTTCCGGCAGCGCTTGCTGGGTTAAGAATTTGATGAGCGGCGTCCTCCAGTCGGCCTCAGCCGTGGCGACTTCGTTCGCAGCTTGCTCGTTGGGAGTTGTCTTTGCCGTGATGGTTGGTTCATAGAGGTGCTCGACAAAGACGTCTGTTGGGGCAGCTTCGCGCTTAGACCCGAACTGTGCCAACTCATCGGCTGCTTCGTTGTTATGCCTCAAGACGTGTGAGAGTTCGAGTCCGTCAAAATTGTCTTCAAGTTTGCGGACCTCTTGCCGGTAGGCCTCCATAGTGTCTTTTAGACAGGACCAGTCCTTCATTACTTGATTGACGACTAGCTGGGAGTCGCCTTTCACGATGAGCCGACGTATCCCGAGTGAAACTGCGAGGCGCAGTCCATGTAGCAGGGCTTCGTACTCGGCAACGTTGTGTGAGGCAGAGAAGTTGAGGTGAAGGACGTATCTTAGCCTTTCCCCGGTCGGGGAGATCAGCACGACTCCTGCTCCCAAGCCGGTGATCCTCTTGGATCCGTCGAAGTGCATGGTCAAGTGTTGGAGGTCTTCCCGAGGTACGTTCTCTTGTTGCTCAGTCCACTCGGCCAGGAAATCCGCCAAGGCTTGCGACTTTATGGATGTCCTCGCCTTAAAAGTCAAGTCCAATGGCATCAGCTCTAGAGCCCACTTGGCGATGCGCCCAGTTGCCTCCCGGTTGTGGATGACATCGCCGAGTGGGAAGGAAGTGACGACGGTGACCGAGTGACCCTGAAAATAGTGTGCCAATTTCCTCGCGGTTATCAGGACACCATAAAGCAATTTTTGTACCTGAGGGTAGCGGATTTTGGCTCCTGCCAACACTTCGCTAACAAAGTAGATGGGCCTCTGGATCTTCTGAGCCCGTCCTTCTTCTTCGCGCTTGACCACGAGGACAGTACTAACCACTTGGTGAGTGGCTGAAACGTACAACAGCAAAGGTTCCTGGGGCTGAGGCGAGGCCAGGACGGGCGGTGTTGTAAGGAACTCTTTGAAATCTTCAAAGGCCTTGTTGGCTTCCGCAGTCCATTGGAAGTCGTCTGTCTTCTTTAGCAATCTGAAGAAGGGCATGCCTCGTTCGCCGAGTCGAGAGATGAAGCGGCTTAACGCCGCCATGCAGCCGTTGAGCTTCTGAACGTCCTTCTGGTTACTCGGGGGCTTCATGCTCAGGATGGCGTTGATCTTCTCTGGATTAGCTTCAATGCCGCGATGTGACACCATGAAGCCGAGCAGTTTGCCTGATGGAACGCCGAAAGTGCACTTCTCCGGGTTCAACTTCATTCTGAAGGCCCGGATGTTTGCAAAAGTTTCTTCTAGGTCAGCGATCAGGTCTTCTTTCTGCTTGGTCTTGATGACAACGTCGTCGATATAAGCTTCTACGTTCTTGCCAATCTGCGTCTGGAAGCATCTTTGGATCATGCGTTGGAATGTGGCGCCGGCGTTCTTCAGGCCGAAAGGCATGGTGATGTAGCAGTAGGCCCCAAACGGCGTGATGAACGATGTCTTCAGGCAGTCGGATTCTTTCAAGCTGATTTGGTGATAGCCCGAGTAACAATCCAAGAAACTCAGGAGTTGGCAGCCGGCTGTTGAGTCTACGACTTGATCGATGCGAGGCAGCCCGAATGGATCTTTGGGACAGGCTTTGTTGAGGTCAGTATAGTCAACGCACATGCGCCATTGCCCCGTCTTCTTGCGGACCAGGACTGGGTTGGCTAACCAGTCGGGATGAAGGACTTCTTTGATGAAGCCGGCAGCCAAGAGCTTTGCGAGCTCTTCCTTGATAGCGTCTTTTCGGTCCTGCGCGAATCTACGTAATCGTTGTTTTATCGGTTTGGCGTCATCTTTGACGTGCAAAGAGTGCTCGATCACCTCCCTAGGAATTCCAGGCATATCAAATGGTTTCCAAGCAAAAACATCTTTATTATTTTGGAGGAAGGTGACGAGCGCGCTTTCCTATTTGGGATCTATGTCGGCGCCGATTATAGCAGTTTTCGAGGGATCCGATGGATCAAGGTAGATCTTCTTGGTCTTGGCGTCATCGGATCCTGATTTGGCTATCTTGTTCGCGGGGACTTCGCCCTCTGCCGAAGTCGATGCAGCCAATTGGACTTCTTGCTGGCCATGCAATCTCTCGCGAGATTGGGCCATGTCGCAGCTCTCCTTATCGCAGGTGAAGGCTTGCTTCACATCGCTGTGAAGAGTGATGACGCCGTAGGGACCCGGCATCTTCATGCAGAGGTAGGTGTAGTGTGGGATCGCCATGAATTTGGCAAGCGCAGGTCTTCCAATGATAGCATGATATGATGTTTCAAAGTCGGCCACCTCAAAAGTGACGTTCTCCGTTCGGAAGTTCTCTCGGGCCCCGAAGGTGACAGGGAGGGAGATGTGCCCGAGTGTTGTAGACGATAGCCCCTGGATGACTCCGTGGAAGGGGGCTGAACTTGCCTTCAATTCTGCCCTTGGGATCTGCATCTCATCCATGGTCTTGGCAAATAGGATGTTGAGAGCGCTAGCCCCATCGATGAGGACGCGCTTGAGCTTGATGTTGCGGACCACGGGGTCTAGGACGAGTGGATAGCGCCCCGGATGAACCACTCGGTCACGGTGGTCCGAGCGGTCAAAAGTGATGGCCACCTCCGACCATCGCAGGTACTGGGGGACTTCGGGTTGAGCCGCGTTGACCTCTCGGTCGGTTAACTTCTGTTTCCTCTTGGATTCATAGGCTAGCGGCCCCCCGAAGATGTGATTGAGCTCTCCTACTGGGTCTTGGAAAGGTTCGGCGTTCTCAGCCGCGTTGTTTTTCTTGGCGCCGACGGACCAGCCTCATCAGTCGGCTTTTTGTTGAGCTGCGCCGCGTATTGCTCGGCGAACTGTTTGTAGATGAAGCAGTCCTTCGCCGCGTGCTTATGATTGGGATGATGGGTGCACTGAGTGTTGGAGGTTGCGGCCACTAGGTCCTCAGATCGGCGCTTGCGATCTTTTTGGCCCTGGTTGCTGCTGTTGCCGCCATCCTTCTTAGGATTGCGGCTCCCTCCCGCTTGCTTGTCTTCCCTCCTGTCGGGCCGGTCTCGAACATCTGTTTCACCGTCTTCGGTGGTTTGCGCCCGAACTTCCCGATTAGCAGCTCATCATGGACTCCCTTCTGGAAGGCGACGATGATGATGTCATCGGTGATGTTGGGGGTTTTGTTGCGCTTCTCAGAGAAACGGCGGATGTAATCCTTCAGAGGCTCGTCCGGCTTCTGGATGACGTTGTATAGATCGAAGTGTGTGCCGGGCCTCTCGAAGGTTCCTTGGAAGTTGGCGATGAAGTGGTCCCTCAGCTCGCTCCACGAGCCGATTGAGCCTCTTGGCAGGCTGGTGAGCCAGTTCCTGGCGGAGTTGGCGAGGGCCACTGGAAGGTAATTGGCCATAGCTTTGTTGTCGCCACCTGCGGCGCGGATGGCGAGAGTGTAGACGGTAAGCCATGACTCGGGGTTGGTCTTGCCGTCGTATCTTTCAATTCCTGTGGGCTTAAAACCACTCGGCCAATGCACTCGACGAAGCTCCCGAGTGAAGGCCGGCACTCCGTCGTCGCCACTATCGGGTGATCCCCTCCGATCTTCCCGAGTGCGTCGGTCCCGCTCCTGGTAGCGGCGATCGAGGACCTCCCGCAGATCACTCGGCGGGGTCTTTGGTTGGCTGGTTGGATAGCTGGAGGTGTTGTTGCGGCGGACGCGATGGTGGACGGGTGGACGTCCGTGTCGTTTGTCGCGGGAGTCAACCGTTTTCTCCTAGTACTTCTGCGTGGACTCGCGGGGTGGGCCTCTTGGCCTTGTTGTTGACCGATCTGGCTCGGGCCTCTTATAGTCTCCTGATCTTAGAGGCGGGAGTCGACTTTTGTCGGGCGTTTCAGCCACGGACTCAGTCGGCCTTCGTGCCGAGGTGGTGGGATGGCCGTTAGCTGTGGCTGCGACGATGGTCTTGATCTTGTCGAGTATCGGAGTCACGTTGGCGGGTGTCGTCTCCATGACGGTGTCCAAGAGAGTGAGCGCGGCAACAGTGTTCTGCTGTGGCGTTTGGAAGATGTTGGTGTTTCGAACCCGCGTTTGGAGGATGGCCTGCTGGGCAGATCGTCCGGCTGCACGTAGATCCTGCTTCCTCTTGTCAGCCTCGTCCTTGCGTTGCTTCTCCTCTTCGGCCGTCTTGCGCTCGTGCTCAATCTTGGCTCGCTCTTCTTGACAAAACTTCCTCCTTCGACTCGGATTCGGACCGTCGGAAGGAGAAATCTTGCTCTTCTTGGCCAGCCTCGGCCATGGCGTCGGACTCGTCGGCTCGGCCATGAGGACATCAAAGCACTTCAGCTCATAGTCCATGCGGCAATCGGAGTTGTCGGCTTCGTCAGAAGGGATGCCATAGAGGTTGTCGAAGACGGTGGAGCTGAGGTATCCATTGAGATCCGAAGATGAGCAGGAGCCGAATGATGGGAGGATGACGGCGACCTCCCTTGATCCTAGGTAGCCGGGTCCGGATCGTTCGGTCCGAGTCGAGCTTGGGGATGTGGGCTCCTCCGAGTGGGTCGCCGCCGACTCGGGGAGAGAAGTTTGCTTGTAGGTCTCGGCGGCGTTTGGTAACCCAAACGGCACCGAGAGGTCTTCGTCTGAATAGATCGCCTCCGTCGGGGAGGTGAGAAGATTGGCGCAGATTTCGGCGGTATTCAGTAATCCGAATGGTGCCGAGCGAAGTCCTTCGTTGGAGAGAGTAGATTGCATCTTGGTCTCCAAGACGTCGTTGTAGATCTTGGCGCTGTTCGGGAGTCCGAACGGCGTCGAGTGGATTTCTCCTTCCGACTGGTCCGAATCCGAGTCGAAGGAGGAATTGTCGATGAAGTAGGCGGCGAAGTCGCCGAATCTTGAAGGAGATCCCATCACGCTTGTCGGCGAGATTGTTAAGAAGTCTCAACGCGCGGACCCCTACCTGGCGCGCCAACTGTCGAAACTTGGTTTCGGCAATATAATTTCTGGGGTCGCAGTCGAGATCGCCAAGCACAATGGGTTAGAAGGAGAAGAAGATTTAGACAGGTTCAGGCCCTCTCGTGAGGTAATACCCTACTCCTGTTTTGGTGGATTCGATCCGCCGAGTGTCTTTATTGATCTCGTGATCTAAAACTGAAGGCTAAAAGCTCATAAAGCATATGATATCCCTGAAAGGACGCCCCTTACCCCCCTTATATAGTCTTGGGAGGAGGGCTTACAGATCGGAAACCCTATCTTACTCTAAGTTGGTTTCCTCAATCTTACCAAACCGTGACTATAGGCCGATTGCCTTATCTCTATCGGCAATCGTAACACCCAAGTCATGTTCGGTTTACAGATATGGCAGGCGCAATCTATCCCTACCTCCAGTCGGATAAGCTTGCCATGTAGATACCCCATTGCCATAATCTCCACAGTTCTCCTCCCGAAGCGTGGCTATCTCTCTCCTTAAAGCAGCTTCTCTTGATGCAGCTTCTTCTCGAGTGGCCTTTAGCTCCTGTTGGATGTTCTCCAAGGAGTTCAAGTGTGGGACCAGCTTCTCGAGTGCATCGGATTTAGCCATCGACCGGCAATATACTCTCTGTACACAAGTTCGGAGTTAGTCGACTAAAAGCAATCATAAGGCTATGACAGAAAAGAGCAAAGCTTACATTTAGCAGCCGGGTTGCTTCATTCAGGCTGTCAACAAGCATGTCTCTTTCTTCACTTTCTTTCTGCTTGTTCAAGACGATGCGTTGCTTCAAGCCTTCAGAGTCACGCCATTCTATTTTGATTGGAGGGACTCAGGTCTCAGAAGACTGCAGCCTGGGCATCTCCTCCACTTTGGCTGATCGATTTAAAGAAGATAAATGAAGATAAAGAAAGGACAGATTGAAGATTAAAGTCAGAAGATCGCTTCAGAGCTTACCAGCTTCGGTGGCCGAGTCCTTGACTGGTACTTCCCGACTGCGTTTCTTTTCTTGGTTCGCACCCGACTGGTTCTCGGTTGGGGTGCCTTGGGTGGCAGCCGGGATCTCTTCTTCGGCCGACTGGTTTCTAGTCGGGGCTTCCTGGCTGGCAGTCGGGGGTTCCTTTGCTGGGACATCCTCACTAGGAGGTGGGGGCTTTTCACTCGGAGCACTCTCACTCGGGAGAGCGCTTCGGGATTCTTGTTCTACAGGCCTTGTCGCCTCAGCTGTTGCAGATGGCTTTGGCCCCTCACTCTGCCCAGTGGGGTCTATGTTCTGAGGCCTCCTGCAAAGAGAAAGATGGGAACAATCGGGACAAAGGCAGAAAGGTTTTCAACAAGGACACGATTTCAGTCATGAGACATACCTCGTTGATCGGCGAATCTTGGGCGCGGATTTTGAAGGGTTACGCGGAGGCTACGCTAGCCGAAAACAAAAACTTTTAACCGCGCAAACCAGGAACACTTGCAAGTAAGGGCCGATAGATCGTTACCAATTGGAGTAGAGTGCAGCGGAATAGCCAATCAGGGCAATCCGATCCGGAACAGTGTAGCCGATTCCCGGAGACAGCCGATTCGCCAATCAGCCGATTCGAGTCGTCTGGCCGCATTCTCACGCCTCGCTCCGATGCGCCCGACCGCAGCCGATTCCACCACAGCCGATCGCTCCGATTGCAGCCGATCCAAAGCCGATCAACAGCGCGCAACGTAGCAGCGCCTCTACCGGTATCCACACGTCCGGGGACAGAACGCCGTACACCCGTGTGCTAGCACGCGATGCAAGGCTAGGGTTTGGCTCGAAAGTGGGGAGGGTTTCCGTGGAGATTGATCTCGACGACTTCTGTTGCACGCGATGCAATTGACGTGTGGCAGCTCTCCACCCCTCCCTCCTTTATATAGAGTTGGCCGGCGGGACTAGTGGCCGATTAGGACTCTATTTTGAATCGGATCTCATCCGTATCTCATAGAGTTGGCCGCCCATACGTCGTAAGCCCATAGGACTCTATCCGATCGGATCCCTATCCGATCGAGCCGTATCCGAGTCCAACTCGAATATCTATTCTATCCCCTTAAGCGTGCGACCACAGTAGGTTCGGGTATACTCGGTTTCGGCTATAGTCTAACTTGGCCGATCGTCGGCTCGAGTCCAACTCAGCCGACCCGTCAACAGCGGCGCCTAGCAGCACATATTGACACCATAGTATACAAGAATAATATCGGCTCTGAACCTGTAATGTGTACACAAATCCCTTTGCCTCACGATACCGGTTAAGCTATAGGCAAGATATGTGCCATCCCTTCAATAGCTTAACCATTCACTCGAACCGTATTGGATTATACGTACGTTGATTGACTCCTCAATCAACTTAGCATGGCCATGCATTTCCATAATCCATTACCTCGAGGGCCCAGAGATATCTCTCCAAAGGAGGGGCAAATTCCATCTTGATCACTCACATCCCACTCCATGTTTCATAGCAAACCCGAAAACTACCTTTATAACTACCCGATTACGAATAGCGTTTGGTAGTCCCAAAGTAGGCTAATACACATGTTGGAATCCATGGTGATCTCGGGTCTAAGGACTTTGTACCAACACTACCTGAGACCAACTAATGGCACATTGATTCCTGTAGTGTCTCATGGTGGGTCTATCCAACAATGTGTTCTCTAACACATATGTCCATGTTTATTGATTTGGTATCTCCATACCCATGATCTATGAGACATGATCATCAATCAATAAACATGCCGATCTTAGAATCATATTTGTTCCAACAATGTGACATATGATCAGGGATCGTTTAGAAATAGATTCATACATATCGAGTCTCATAAATAAGTCACGTACTTATTGATCAATACAAGATGTCTATTTCATGGAACTGAATAACACTTTATTCATAAATACATAAACATTGACATGATATCCAACATCTCCATGTTGCCTCTAGGGCATATCACTAACAGATTTTGGTGATGGTCTTGGAGGGGTCGCTTCAGCTTGAGGGGCTGGGACATCGTCATCCGAGTCATCAATCACCAGCCTCCTTTTACTCGCCCACTTGCTGATATCCTCGCCGGCAGCGGTCCTTTTGCCGATTGGATCACTCTAGATCTTGACGCCGTCGGCTGGTTTCTTGGCAGGCCGAGCTGGCACATCGTCATGATGCACTTTGTACGACTTCGAAATAATGAAATCATTTTCCTGCAAGGAAGATTTTATCTACACTGAGAGGTGCAATATCAAGATTGAAAGACATTAAAGAAGTTAAGTCAGCTTACCGGAGGAGGAGGACGATACAAGCTGAATGGGAGAACAGGCAGCATGAGGCTGCGCTCGACGGTGATCCCAGATGAAAAGATCTTGTACATGCAAGTCTTCAGGGTCTCGTAGCTCAGAGAGTCGCGGTCCTCTCGATTGGGATCCCTCTCGCCCTCATACTCAAATGCGGGCTTGGAACTCTCTTTGATAGGCACCAGTCGGTTCTTGATGAAATGTCGAGTGAGCTGTTCTCCCCAAAGGCCCTTTTTCTTCATCCCAATCTTGGGCTACTGGCACGGTGCTCCAGTTAGGACTTGGGACCGGAGGAAGGCCGACGAAGTTGGGCAGACTGGGTTCAAGATTTGCGATATAGAACCAGTTTTCATGCCAGCCTTTGTTAAAGGATGTCAAAGCTAGAGAAAAGTAATCTCTGCGGAGAGATCCGCGGAGCTGAAAGCCGGCCCCACCGACAATGCAGGGCTCATCCTTTTTCGGATGTGGCTTAAGATAGAACATGCGGCGGAAGAGCTGGAAGTGGGGAAGGATGCCAAGAAAAGCTTCGCAAACATGGATGAAGAGAGCAATGTGAAGCATGGAGTTGGGGTTCAAGTGGTAGAGCTGAAGGCCGTAGTAATCAAGAAGACCCTGGAAGAACTCACAAGAAGGGAGGCCGAAGCCAAAGTAGAAAAAGGAAGTAAAGACGACGATCTCACCGGTGTTTGGAGTGGGGAACTCCTCATCGTCTGCCGGACGCCAGCCGACGAGCTCTTTAGGTGGAAGAACTCTGTTCTTCACCATTTCCCGTAGGGTTGACTCCTTTACATCTGAAGTCGCCCATTGCTCGAAAGGGATTTCCTTCTCTCCCGCCATGGATGCGGTTTGGGGGAAGCAGATCTGGCTTGGGAACTGGGGATTTGAGAAGGGGATCTTGGGGGTTGGATGCGGAGGCTAGCTTGTGATGAAGCACGAGCTCCTGGATCGATGGATTTGGGCGCGTGCGCGAGCCTAGGGTTTTCCGTAGGGAGCTGGTGAACAGTACTGCGAAAGGGGAAATTTTTTGGGAAGACGAAGTGGCGGGGATGACCTCGAGGCTTCGTATAAAGATTTGAGGGTTTTGCTGAGTCATCTCGCGATTGGGCCAAGCCCATAAGAGACTTACAGCTCAGCTAAGGTGTGGCCTGACGCATGTCCTTAGGGACTTAAGTGAATGGACTTAAGCAAATTTGCCCTGGCAATATGTACGTGTCTAATAGCCCAAAACCTTTAAAATCCTTTCATACCGCGGTTTGCGAAATTTCATGAGAGGTTGGCACGATGCAATTTGAAAGGTGACAAACAGTAAGGTTTTTTATGGCTGTCCTGATGACAGGGACTGTTTGGTTTTTAAGCATTTGATTAAATGATTATATCAATGCTATTTTTCCACCTTGGTGAAGATCTTTTAAGATTAAGATCAATATTATGGCAGGAGCTATTTAATGTTCTAGTCGTATTTTTCAGATGACTGAAAAATTTGTTTACCCATGAGGGTCGATTAAATTTTTCAGATGACTGAATAATTTGTTTACCCATGAGGTTCTAAAACCCCATCTTTTTCTTCCCTTAGCCGCAGATCTGAACGTTAGGGTTTTCGAATCTGAAATCCACTTCTTTTTCCGATTGTAGCATCTTGCGCACCAAGTAGCAATCAAGCTTGATCAATGATGAGAGATATTACCTAGGGCCAATCGGTAACATGGACCCAGCCAAATTCATAATAGCCAAAACTGACAGGGTACCATATAGGATGAGAAACCTGAACCTGAACCATTGGATCGGTACCCTTAAATCTTGGCCCTCACTGGACAAATCTAGACCAGCATGGTATAAGAGAATGTGTGGAGATTATGGCAATCGGATACCCACATGGCAAGCTTATCCGACTGGTAATAGGGATAGATTACACCTGTTAATTATGTAAACCGGCTATGACTTGGGTGTTACGTTGCCGATTAGATAAGGCAACGGCTCATAGTCATAACTTGGTAAGATTGAGGAAACCGACTTAGAGTAAGATAGGGTTTCCGACTTGTAAGCCTGCCCCTCAAGACTATATAAAGGGGGGTAAGGGGCGTCCCTTGAGGGATATGAGCTATCCACTTTAGACTTAGAGATATCAGCTTTAGATGAAAGACAAGAGCAATAGATCTTGAGATCAATAAACACTCGGCGGATCGAATCCCCGAAATAGGAGTAGGGTATTACCTCACGAGAGGGCCTGAACCTGTCTAAACCCTTTTTTTCCACTTAACCCATCGAGCTTGGCGATCTTGATAGCACCCCAAATTTCTATTGCCGAAACCAAGTTTCGACAGAATGCAACCTGCCAAGCAAAGCCACTAGGAAGAAGTTGGAATAGCCCAATGACTGGCATTATCTGTAGCCGAGGCCTAAGGACGAACCATTAGTGTCGGCTGCCACATACTTCTGGAACAATACCCTGAATGCCTTCCTCTTTCAGCAAGGCCCCATGACCCCAACCTTAGCCAATGTCTTTATGATTACTGGTCTAGACATCCTGTCATCGGCTAACCCGAACCAATTGGAAGCCAAGGGCCAATTCTCCTTCAAAACCTAGGCAATAGGGAGCTGGAACGGATATGTGGCCATGAACATGGGAACTGGGCCCATCGATGCCAGGGAACATGCCGCATTCCTCATGATGTGGCTCGAAAAGTTTTTATTCTGTGGATCAAGTTGTGGCCCAACAGCAAACTAGCAGGTGGTAGCTGAAGCCCTGGTGGACAAGAAAAGGCTTCCCTTAGGCAAATTTCTCCTCAGCTACCTCTATCAAACTTTGAACCAAGCCGTATCCAAGATCACAGCCGATGCAAATATCAGCACTGGAGGCCCCTGGTGGTTTGTTCAACTCTAGCTCATGCTGCTGACTCAAAAAATCTCTGGTCGGCCAAAGCTAATTGAACCACGCTTCCCCCTCCTAGAGCCGACTAAGGACGATGAGTGGAACAAATAGACAACTAGGAGGTGTCAGTCCTTCGGGGAAGCCGCAGCCACACATGTAGGATCAAAGCAATAGCCAAGCTGCTAGCTGAGTGGTTTCTCTCCCTCTACGACGGCTTTGCAAGGGACAATCGGGTCTGGTTCTTCTATGAGGTTAGGGCATCATTTGAACTACCGATAGAGCTAAATCTGGATGAGATCAACTTGGACCGCTATCCCAAGTGCAGAGAAATATTTACCACAGCACTCACCCCATGTATACTGCCGACTGGGATACACCAAGGCCGCAATGTCATGAAGACTTATGAATTTTATTACCCGGTATCGGCTGGCAGGCAATTCGGACTTGGGCAGCTGCCCATCGGCTTCTACTATGCTGATAAGATTGAAACCCGAGGGGTGGTGGACTCCAAGCTGATAATGAACAAATTAATGAAGATAGAGGGCCCACCCGTCGGCAGCATTGGAGTTATGGAGCTGGCCCACAAGAGGAGCACGACCTTTGATAGGTGGTGGGTAGAGATCAAAAAGCATATCTTCCATCAGCGGTCTTCAATGTACATCACCACCCTGCTGCCTGACGAGATCCCTTTGGTAAGCCTTTTCACCCTTAAGTACTTTTTCCTTCCACTAATCGGCTGTCGTCCCTTGTTAACACTTTAAACTTTTTTCTTTTGCAGACGACATACTCGGATCCTCCCAAAGTGAGTAACTCTGGCATTGCCATCGAGTATCGCTTGGGCGTTCTTCCGAATGGATGTGGGTATGCTCCGTCGGCCATCTGCTGGGATGCACCGAAGCTGAAGGCCTTGATGCACGGCCAGACTCGTCAGGCTGTGACGAGGAAGAAAAGAGTTGCCCCATCGACTACGGGACCGTCGGCTGCTTCAGTGATGAAACAAAAGAAACCAAAGCCGATCGCACCAGCCGTTAGCCTAGCTTCCCTGGACCCCAGCATTGACGAAGCCCTTAATAAGGAGGTCATGGACGAGGAGATCTCACAAGCCATTAAGGAGGCAGCCGAATCGAGCATCTCAAGCCACAACTCGGTCAGTCCACTAGCCGACGATCCGACTCCACCAAGTCCTCCTGCTCCGAAGTGACCGGTAAGCACCTTGTCTTCTTGAATCTGGTCTTTAAACCATAATCTTTCAAATCTTAACCGAGTTCTCCTTGTAGTACAAGAGATTAGCCAGCCGGACTCCTCGTCTAGCTTCACCAGTAGTTTATGAACTCATCCTTTCTTCTTTGTTCATCTTTTACTCAGCCAACCAACGCTAACACTTGTCTTCTTTGCAGCCTCCTCACTCTCCGTCGGCTACCCCCCCCCATGTATCGAGCGAGCGAACTCCATCGTCTACGGTCAACCATCATACCAAAGAGGTAGCTGCTCCAGCTACCGCTGTACGAGTAAGTCTTACTCCCTTCCTTTTTCTGAGATGTTTAAGAATCGGCCGATCTATCCCCTCTTAACCGCTTTGAACTCTCTTGCAGACTCTAGCCGATCTCCTTCCTTTTGACATAAAAGAGTTTGTCGGCGAAGAAGAAGTAGAAGCCACCAGCCAAGACCAAGCTGCCATAGCCGACGAAGTCAAAGAAAGGCTTCAAGATATCCACCATCGGCTAAACATTGATGTGGACCAGTTGGTCATGGAGTGCGGATCAGTCCGAGCGCACTTCAACGAAATCCAAGGCAAGCTTCCTGACGAGTTGGCCAAAAAGATCTCGCGGGCCATCTACATTGATCAGCATCAGTTCATGTTGGAGTGGGCCATGCAAAGTATGGTTGATCGGCAAGCTCAAGCCGATTTGGCAGCCAGGATCGACGCCACCATGAAGAATATAATGGCCGAGAAGGCCAAATTGGACGAGCTGGTGGCCGGGCCATCGGCTACACAGGCCGAGATCAGTCAACTTGAAGTGGAGGAGGCTGGCCTACTAGTGCAGCTGGAGCAGTGTAGAGCTAAGATTGCCGCCAAAAAGCTGGTATTGGCCAATCTCCCCAAAGCCACTGAAGACCGAAGGAGTAAGGTGACTTCCACCATCAAGCACCTGGGGGAGCTGAACAAAACGGCCAAAGCGGTCCCTGGCTTCGAGGAAGAGGACATGGCTGTAGTCAACGAAGTTAACGCCATTAAAGAGGAAGTGATATCGGCCATAGAAAAATTCCTGGGGATGTAATAGGACTTAGCCTTCAGAACTATTGATGTCTTGACTCTGTACATATAACTTTGCAATCGGCTTGTTGTGCATTATCCATATCTCTTTTGTCGATTTATTTGCCTTTTATGTCTTCAACTGCTTGAAAATTTTCAAAGTCACCAAAAATTTTGCAGCTCTCTGATTCTGATCTCTAACTTTGTATAATATATGCCCCCCCAAATTTTTTCAATGTTGTCCTCGGCATTGATAAAATTATAAGATGAAACTGTGCATCACCTGTCGGCTAAATTCAACCGATTTGAAAAACTTAGGAGGAAAAACTTAGAGTAAAAATGTCCTAAACGCGGTGTGTATAACACATCGGCTAGCATGGATCGGCAAGAACTTAGCCGAATCATGAATTGATTCAAACACTTGGGTAATATTTCTTCAAGTACTTGCCATTAAGAGCCTTTCCAAACACTTCTCCATCTAATCCTTCTAGCATATAGGCTCCCTTGGAGACGCATTTGTGGATCTTGAAAGGCCCTTCCCAATTAGATGACCACTTGCAGAATTTGCTATCTCTTGAGCCGATCGGCAGTATCAGCTTCCAAACAAGCTTGCCTTCTTCAAAAGACTTAGGCACAACCTTCTTGTTGTAGTGATGAGCCACGCGTTCTTTATCTCTAGTCACCTTTTTCAAAGCACGCATCCTTAACAAAACTAGGTCCTCGGACTCATCCACCATCAGGTTATAATAATCATCGGCTGTCAACTCGTGCTGTAATTGAATCCTTCTTGAGCCGATGATGTTCTCCCACGACAAGAGTGCTTCATGTCCATAGACCAATATATATGGAGGCACCTGGATTGATCCATGGCAAGCCATCTGATAAGCCCACAATGATTCGGCCAATCGGCTATGCCATTGCTTCGGGTACTCAGCGACCTTCCTCTTTTCAACTTGATTAAACTTTTATTTGACGCTTCAGCCTGTCCATTAGCCTGGGCAAAATATGGTGACGAATTCAGCAATTTAATCCCCATGCTGTCAGCAAATTGGACAAACTCGTCAGAGACAAAGATAGATCCCTGATCCATAGTAATAGTCCGAGGGACGCCAAATCTGTATATAATATGCTCCTTAATAAACTCGATTGCATCCCCGGAGTCAACCATTTTCAAGGGAGTTGCTTCCACTCACTTGGTAAAATAATCAGTTGCCACCAATATAAACTTGTGTCCTTTGCTCGAGGGTAGATTTATCTGACCGATCATGTCGATTCCCCAGCCTCTGAACGGCCAAGGCTTGATGATGGGATTCATAGCCGATGCTGGTGCTCTCTAGATGGCTCCAAATTTCTGGCAATCTTGACAGCCCTTGTAGTACTTGAAGCAATCTTTCAGCATAGTCAGCCAAAAGTATCCTTCTCTCCGATGTAACCACTACATCTTATGAGCCGATTGATGAATGCCATAGATCCCCTCGTGCACCTCTCCTATGGCAACCTTTGCTTGATCGTCACTCAGGTACTTAAGTAGCATGCCATCAATCGTCCGATAATATAAATCTTCATCGAGCAACACATATCGTAAAGCCTTGTAGTACAATTTCCGTGAAGCCGACTGAGAATGGTTTTGTAGATAATTGTAGACATCAAACCTCCAGTCGTCGGCTAAGATGGTTGCAATCTCTACTTCGATATCTTTTTTCATCGGCTTGTAGCCCGATGCCCCTTGAGCCAAATCATTTGCTTCTGAATTCTGCTCTCTAGGGATGTGTTTTAAGGTCACTAGCCAAAAGTTGTTCATAAAATCTTGGCACTTTTGATAGTAGATCATCAGTGCATCAGTTTTGCATTTATATTCTCCTGATAATTGATTGATGACCAATAGTGAATCGCCCATTATCTCGATGGCATCGGCTTCAACCTCCTTGAGCAGTTGTAATCCCTTGAGGACGGCCTCATATTCGGCTTGATTATTTGTGGCATGAGGTGTGATAGAAAAAGCAAACTTGAATCTTGCTCCCCTGGGAGAAATTATCACCAAGCCAATGCCGCATCCGTTTGTGCAAACCGAGCCATCAAAAGTCAAAGTCCAAGGCATGATATCAACTGAGCCGACTGAATCATCTCTGTGTTCTACTATAAAATCGGCTATAGCTTGTCCTTTTACTGCCTTGGGTGCTTGATACCTTAAATCAAACTCTGTGAAAACAAATATCCATTTCCCAACTCGCCCCTTCAGAACTGGAGCCGATAGCATATATTTTACTACATCGGCTTTGCATATTATGGTGCACTCATTGGATAACATGTAATGCCTTAACTTTGTGCATGAAAAATACAGGCACAAACATAATTTCTCCACAAGAGAGTACCTTGTCTCCGCATCCAGAAGCCTTCCGCTAAGATAGAAAATTGCCTTTTCTTTTCCTTCGATCTCCTGAATCAGAACTAAGCCGATAGACTTCTCGTCGGCTGACAGGTATAGCTTGAACGGCCCCCTTTTGTGGATAAATCAATACTGGAGGGGAGCTTAGGTAATTCTTAATATTGTCCAAAGCCTTCTGCTGCTCTGCCCCCCAAGTGAATACTTGATCGACTTTCAGCCAAAGCAGAGGTGTGAACAGCTCCATCTTCTCTGACAGATTGGCCCTGATGAAGTTGATTTTGCCGATCAAAGACTGCAATTACTTCTTGTCCTTTGGAGGTTGAATAGTCTTGATAGCATTGATGCTTCTCTGGGTGACCTCGATTCCCCTCTCGTGAACAAGAAATCCCAAGAACTGGCCAGCCGACACGCCAAACGCGCACTTCGTGGGGTTCATCTTCAGGCCATATTTCCTTGTCCTCTTCAAAACCTTCCTTAAATCGGCTATGTGGTCTCCCACTTCCTTGGATTTGACGACGACATCATCGATATAGATCTCCACTAGGAAGCCGATCAAATTGTGAAAGATGTAATTCATGGCCCTCTGATACGTAGCTCCAGCGTTCTTCAAGCCAAAAGTCATGATGACCCACTCATAATAAGCCGATTGCTCCTGGGCATCTGAAAGTTGTCTTGTGAATGTCCTCCTCGGCCATAAAGATCTGATTATAACCTGCATTATCATCCATAAAACTTATAATTTTGTGACCAGAGGTGGCATCTACTAGCAAGTCGGCTATAGGCATTGGGTACTCGTCCTTAGGGGTAGCGTTTTTTAGATCTCTGAAGTTGATACACACCCTAAGTTTGTCGTTTTTCTCTATTACTGGAACTATGTTTGAAACCCACTCTGCATATCGGCAGGGCCAAATAAAAGAAGCTTCATATAGCCGAGTGATTTTGGCCTTAATCGCATCATACATATCAGCTTTAAACCTCCTGGGATGTTGTTTGTACTACCGATATCCAGGCTTAATAGGGAGCTGATGTTCAACAATAGATCGGCTAAGACCAGGCATCTCAAAATACTCCCAAGCAAAGCAGTATATATATTCCTTCCATAAATCAATAAGCTTGGTCCTAAAATGAGAAGACGGATTTTTAATAATGTATGTCGGCCTAGGCCTATCTCCTAGACCTATATCAACTTCTTCCAAATCATCGGCCGACATAAAACCTTGCCCTAGTTTGCCGTCGATGTCGTCCATGGTGTCCTTGTTGTAGACGCTCGAGCCCTCCACGACACCCTCAAAGTAATAATTGGGGCTCTTCGTCTTCAATTGGCTGCATGTTAGAATCGAACACCTTCAGAAAATCGGCCTACCAAATTTTACCGAACAGGCAATCAATGTTGTCGACTTTCCAAAAAGTTAAGTCGGCGTTAGCAACGTTGATTGACCTGTGGGCTGGCGCGATCTCTATCTTATTGCCTTGCCATTGGATTAAGCTTTGATGCATTGTGGAAGGGATGCAACAGTTGGCGTGGATCCAATCCCTTTCGAGCAGCAGGCTGTATGACCCCTCCCCGTCGATGACAAAAAACGTTGTGGGCATGGTTTTGCTACCGACGGTTAACTCGACATTTAAAACTCCCTTGGCCTCCGATGGTTTGCCGCCGAAGTCCTTGAGCACCATATTGGACTTGATCAAGTCATCGGCTCCCTTGCCCAGCTTTCTAAAGGTTGCATAGGGCATGAGATTGACAGCGGCTTCTCCATCGACTAGCATTTTTGACATCGGCTTCCCATTGACGAATCCTTTGACATATAAGGGATTCAAGTGCCGATTTTTGGTCCCCTCGGGTTTTTTGAAGATGGCTTGTTCCGGGGACAATACTAGCATGGTCAAGGTTTCGTCCACAGTGCCTGCATCGGCCTCAGCAGCCTCGAATTTGGCTGGCAATATGAACACCATATTGACCGATGCAGAGGCTATTCCTTTTCCTTTCGCGGCCTTCCTGGCCCTATCGGCTAGGCTCTCATCGGCTGGGGCTGCCTGTTTCTTGACACGCCACTATTTCCTGCCCTGTCGACGTTGTTGATGTTGAATCATCTGCTAGACTTCTTCCTCCTGTCCTTTTCTTTTCAGCCTCTGAATTCTTTTTTTCTGCGTTTTGGTAAATAGGTCCGACGGGCACCATTATGGGTTGGTCGATTGTTGTTCTTCAGCCTCCTCTTTGTCGTCCTCCTCGTCCTCTTCATGGAAGAAGTCCTTGTGAATTGCGCCGAGCCGATCATGGATGGAAAGCTTCCACTGGTTGAGTTGAATGGCTCGGGGGACGAATCGGCTAGAGCTTTCCATTGGTGGGTTCCTGTATTCGTCCTCCCTGTATTCGCTGTAGGTCAGGCAATTTTCGAGAGTGGGGAGCTGCATTCCCGATTCCCAACAGAATCAGAAGATCTCGCAGCGCCAATGTGGATCACAGCCGTCATGGCGGCGAAAGTATGCCACACTTAGCCGATCGGGTGTCCTCTGGTATGGTTTGTCGTGCCGGGCTTCTTCTTCTTCCTGAACTCTCAGTTGGAACCGCAGACGACTGTCCACCTGTCTGGGCCGACAATCGGCCGATCGGCCGTTGGTGTAGACCATGTTGATTGGCCGGCGCTAGTTGCAGTCGGCTTATTGGACGGCTCTTGTTGGTCCGAGCCAGCCGTGGTTGTTTGTTGGTCTTGGGCTAAGCTGTACGCCATTCTGCTCTGTCGATCAGCTCGCCTAGGGCCGTCTCAGACCATGTTGACAGGAAAGGGATTGCCGTCAACCTTCATCGGCTTAGCCGATTCCTCGAACTTAATCTTCCCCGCCTCGATGGCCGACTGAATCTGCTGGCGCAAGACCTTGCAATCGTTGGTGCTGTGGGAGGTGGTATTGTGCCACTTGCAATATTTCTTCTACTAGTGATATGCCCTAGAGGCAACATGGAGATGTTGAATATCATGGTCAATATTTATGTATAAATGAATAAAGTGTTATTCAGTTCCATAAAATAGACATCTTGCATTGATCAATAAGTACGTGACTTATTTATGAGACTCTTTATGTATGAATCTATTTCAAAATAATCCTTGATCACATGTCATATTGTTGGAACAAATATGATTCTAAGATCAGCATGTTTATTGATTGATGATCATGTCTCATAGATCATGGGTATGGAGATACCAAATCAATAAACATGGACATATGTGTTAGAGAACACATTGTTGGATAGACCCACCATGAGACACTATAGGAATTAATGTGCCATTAGTTGGTCTCAGGTAGTGTTGGTACAAAGTCCTTAGACCTGAGATCACCATGGATTCCAACATGTGTAGTAGCCTACTTTGGGACTACCAAACACTATTCCGTAACGGGTAGTTATAAAAGTAGTCTTCGGGTTTGCTATGAAACATGGAGTGGGATGTGAGTGATAGAGATGGAATTTGCCCCTCCTTTGGAGAGATATCTCTGGGCCCCTCGAGGTAATGGATTATGGAAATGCATGGCCATGCTAAGTTGATTGAGGAGTCAATCAACAGACAGATAATCCAATACGGTTCGAGTGAATGGTTAAGCTATTGAAGGGATGGCACACATCTTGCCTATAGCTTAATTGGTATCGTGAGGCAAAGGGATTTGTGTACACATTACAGGTTCAGAGCCGATATAATATTCTTATATACTATGGTGTCAATATGTGCTGCTAGGCGCCGCTATTGACGATCACTGAGTTAGACTCAAGCCGAAACCGAGTACACCGAACCTACGGGTCGCACGCTTAAGGGGATTAGAGCAATGACATTCGAGTTGGACTCGAATATGGCTCAATTCGGATAGGATTCGATTTAATATAGAGTCCTATGGGCTTATAAAGTCCGGCCTACCAACTCTATGAGATTCGGATAGGATCCGATTCAAAATAGAGTCCCGATGGGCCTATAGGCCCAGTCGGCAACTCTATATAAAGGGGCGAGGGGTGGAGAGCAGAGGCATTGCATTGAACCGAATCAATCTCATTTGGCAAGACAGAAGTCGGCAAGTTTGAGATCTCCACGGAAACTCTCCCACTCCCGAGCCAAACCCTAGCCTTGCATCTTGTGCTAGCACACGGGTGTTAGGCGTTTGTCCCTGGACGTGTGCATACCGGTAGAGGCACTGCTACATTGCGGTGCTGTTTGTCGGCTACGAATCGGCTGCGATCGGACAAATTGGCTGCGGAGCTTCGGAGCGAGGCGGCTACGGCGGATCGGCAGCGCGAGCGTGTTTCAGCGAAGCGGCAGATCGGCTGTGGAGTCGGCGCGTCGGCTGCGTCGGATCGCCTGTCAACTCGGGGAATCGGCTGTCAGTGAATGAGCTGTGATCGGCTGGCACTGTTTCAGATCGGATAGCTCCTGATTGGCTATATCCATTGCACTTCTCTCCTATCAATAACGATCTATCAACCTTTACTTGCAAGGTTCCTGGTTTGCGCGGTAGAAATTTTTTGTCATTAGCTATCGTAGCCTCCGCGCAACCCTTCAGTGGCATCAGAGCTAAACTTGCTTAGTTTGGGTTTTAGATTAGAGCTAGAACAAGTTTTGCGCATGGGTTGATTAGATCAATCGGTTTTACGAGATCTGTTGAGGAGAGTTGATGGTAATTGCGTTCCTTGATAGTGTATCGGAATGACGTAATGTGATTACATCGAAGCAATTTCCATAGAACTCGGTTTGAGTCAGATTCGAGATGGCGTTCCTTGATAGTGTATCAGAACGGTATAACGTGATTATGCTGAAGATATCTCGTAGTCCAACCTCCGCCGTGTGTGTCCCCCCTTATATGTCGTCTCGATACCGTATCTCTGCGATAGGTAGAAAACATTCCATGCCTAACTTATTTTTGCAGAGAATGCTTTGAGATGGTAAGGCCCTATTGTATGTATGAGATGCATGTGATGCATGTAATATTCTTTCATATGTGCAATCCCTGTAATATTCTTTCTTACGTGCAATGCTTGTAATATTCTTTCATGACCTGCAAGTCGATGCAATCTTCAATTATCGCTTCTATAGTAGTAGCTTAGTTTGAAGAAATCAAGCATTCGGCACTTGGAAGAACGATGATGAAGATGGAGATCGTCTACACCGGCATGGAGATGGAGATCACCATGTGAAGGGGGCCATACTATTTCATTAATTGCTATTCGACCTGCTTTCATATATTGATATGTTTGTTTGATAGGATAGTATCCCTCGCAAAATTAAGTGGTAATGATGCCCTTCCAAATGTTGCACCCGTCACCGTTATGCTCGTCATGGTGGGTCTCCAAAACAGTGTCATTCTCTATCATAACACGAGGGGTATATGTCGACATATACATGCAGGAGCATTTGGTTTACTTAACAAGGCTATCAAAACAGCTTTTGGGCCTTGGGGCATAGGTTGGCGCCGGGGCATGGAGATGCCACACCAACAACAAGAGTCACATAGAGATGTGATTAGCAAGGTGTTGCTTACCGATGTTACTAATTTTCTAGCAATGATGCCAAAGCTCACTAGAAAATTAATTAACATGTGGATCTTGACCCAATACGTAACCTAGAGGGAAGGTGTAAAATACGTAATGGGAGTCTAATGTTAAATTGTTTAACAATAGACATAGCATAAACATTGTGCTAAACTTTGCTTTTTCTGTTGTAGAATAAATGGCGGCTAATACTACACCCAGTACCTTTAATTTGCGATCTATTCTCGAAAAGGAAAAATTAAATGGAACAAACTTTATGGATTGGTATCGCAACTTGAGAATTGTTCTCAAGCAAGAGCGTAAGGAGTACGTTCTTGAAGTACCCTATCCTGAGGATTTGCCTAATAATGCCACTGCAACTGCACGGAGGGCTTATGAGAAGCACACTAATGATGCCCTAGATATAAGCTGTCTCATGCTTGCTACAATGTCCCCTGAGCTTCAGAAGCAATATGAGAGCAGCGATGCTCACACTATTATTCAGGGACTGCGTGGCATGTTTGAGAACCAAGCTCGGGCCGAGAGGTTCAACACCTCAAAGTCCTTGTTTGCGTGCAGGCTTGTTGAGGGGAATCCCGTCAGTCCGCATGTGATAAAAATGATTGGCTACATTGAGAGTCTAGAAAAACTAGGTTTTCCCCTTAGCCAAGAGTTGGCTACTGATGTGATTCTCCAGTCGCTCCCTCCGAGCTTTGAGCCATTCATATTAAATTATCATATGAACAGTATGGATAAGACCTTGGCTGAATTGCATGGGATGCTAAGACAAGGAGGAGTATCCAGAAAACGGTCATCATGCGATGATGATCGCAAACCACCCGTCAAGAAACTTTGCACTAATAGGAAACTAACTCCCGATGAGATCGCGAGTGCCTCCAACGCAAAGAAGGGCATGAAGGGGTCGGCGGCATCGATGTCCTTTGCTTCTATTGCAAAGAGACAGTCACTGGAAAAGGAACTGCAAGAAGTACATGGAGGATCTCAAAAAGAAGCAAAGTACGACTTCTGCTTCAGGTATTAATGTTATAGACATTAATCTTGCTACTTCACCTACTGACTCTTGGGTATTTGATACCGGATCGGTAGCTCATATTTGCAAATTGTTGCACGGAATGAGAAGAAGTAGAGAATTGAGAAGGGGCGAGGTGAACCTGCGCGTCGGGAATGGAGCAAGCATTGCTACAGTTGCTGTCGACACTATTCCACTTCATCTACCTTCAGGATTAGTTTTGGAATTGAATAATTGTTATTGTGTTCCAACACTATGTCAAAACGTTATTTCCGCTTCATGTTTGCAAGTGGAAGGATATGATTTTAGATCAATGGACAATGGTTGTTCAATATATCTCAGAGATATGTTCTATTTTCATGCTCCATTGGTGAATGGATTATACGTTTTGAATCTTGAAGCGTCTCCCATCTATAACATTAATACATAGAGGCAACTCCCAAATGATACAAACCCCACGTTTATCGGCATTGTTGCTTAGGCCATATAAATCGAAACGCATGGAGAAGCTCCATAAGGATGGATTGCTTCATCTTTTGATTTTGAATCATTTGAGACATGTGAGTCTTGTTTACTTGGTAAGATGACAAAGACACTTTTTACGGGACACAGTGAGAGAACAAATGACTTGTTGGCACTCGTACATACCGATGTATGTGGACCAATGAGCTCAACGGCCGAGGTGGTTATCGTACTTCATTACCTTCATCGATGACTTTAGTAGATATGGTTATATCTACTTAATGAGACATAAGTCCGAATCCTTTGAAAGGTTCAAAGAATTCCGAATGAAGTACGAATCATCTAGGGAAAACAATCAAGTTTCTACGATCAAATCGTGGAGGGAATACTTGAGCCAAGAGTTTTGTAATCATCGAAAGAATGTGGAATTGTTCCACATTTGATTCCGCCAGAACTCCACAATGGAATGGGGTGTCCGAACGGAGAAATCACACCTTGTTGGACATGGTGCGGTCCATGATGAGCCAAAGTGATCTTCCGTTATCCTTCGGGGATATGCTCTTGAAACAGCTGCGTTCACACTCAATAGAGTTCCATCTAAGTCGGTTGAAAAGACACCATATGAGATATGGACAGGGCAACCCCTTGTTTGTCTTTTTCTCGGAATTTGGGGATGTGAGGCTTATGTAAAACATTTACAATCCGACAAGCTCACACCCAAATCGACAAGTGTTTCTTTGTGGGATATCCTAAGGAAACTAAGTGATATTACTTTTATAATCGGGAAGAAAGCAAAGTGTTTGTCACCCGACACGGTGTCTTCTTGGAGAAAGAGTTTCTTTCAAGAAGGGTTAGTGGGAGCAGGGTGCATCTTGAAGAAGTTCAAGAAACACCGAGAAAAATGTTTCATACCACGAACCACCACGAAGGAACAAGATGTTGCGCCACGTTGTAGATACACCAGCCCCACGAAGGTCTAAAAGATCATGTCGTGCGCTTGAGTGTACACAGTGCGGAACAACGTGATATATTATTGTTAGACAACGATGAGCCTAAGACCTACGAGGAAGCAATGGTGGGACCCGATTCCAACAAGTGGCTTGGAGCCATGAAATCCGAAATAGAATCCATGTATGATAATCAAGTTTGGAACTTGGTTGATCCACCGATGGTGTAAAAACCATTGAGTGCAAATGGGTTTTTAAGAAAAGGCCGACACGGATGGAAATGTTCATAGCTATAAGGCACGATTGGTGGCGAAAAGTTTTAAACAAATTCAAAGTGTTGATTATGATGAAACCTTCTCCCCGTCACAATGCTTAAGTCTATTTAGATTATTCTAGCGATTGCTGCATATTTCGATTATGAGATATGACAGATGGATGTCAAAACAGCTTTCCTAAATGAAAACCTAAGCGAGGATGTATACATGATACAACCCGAGGGTTTTGTCGATCCACAAGCTACGAAATCCATTTATGGATTGAAGCAAGCATCTCGAAGTTGGAATATTCGTTTTGATGAAGTAATCAAAGGGTTTGGTTTCATCAAAAATGAAGAGGAGGCCTGTGTTTACAAAAAGGTCAGTGGGAGACAATTGTATTTCTAATCTTACATGTGGATGACATATTATTGATTGGAAATGATATCCCTATGCTAGAATCCGTCAAGTCTTCTTTGAAAAATAGTTTTTCCATGAAAGACTTAGGGGAAGTAACATACATATTGGGCATTCGGATCTATAGAGATAGATCCAAGAGGCTAATTGGATTAAGCCAAAGTACATATATTAACAAGGTGTTGAAAAGGTTCAACATGCACGATTCAAAGAAAGGATTCTTGCCCATGTCACATGGCATTAATCTTAGCAAGAATCTTAGCAAGAAAGGATTCTTGCCCATGTCACATGGCATTAATCTATGGAGGTGAAGAAGAGCTCGTTGTAAGTGGTTACACCGATGCTAGCTTCCAAACAGACAAGGATGATTATAAATCGTAATCTGGGTTCGTGTTCTGTCTGAATGGAGGCACAGTCAGCTGGAAGAGTTTCAAGCAGGATACTATTGCTGATTCTACAACGGAGGCCGAGTACATCACTGATTCAAAAGCTGCAAAGGAGGCTGTTTGGATCAAGAAATTTGTTTCTGAGCTAGGTGTGATGACGAGTGCAACTGGTGCAATGTCTCTCTATTATGATAATAGTGGAGCCATTGCGCAAGCCAAAGAGCTGAGGTCACATCAGAAGTCCAAACACATACTTCGGCGATATCATCTCATCCGCGAGATTATGGACAGAGGTGATGTCAAGATATGCAAAGTGCACACGGATCTCAACATAGCCGATCCATTGACAAAATCTCTCCCTCAGCCGAAACATGAGGCGCACACAAGAGCAATGGGTATTAGATACTACCATGATTGACTCTACTGCAAGTGGGAGACTATTAGTGATATGCCCTAGAGGCAACATGAAGATGTTGGATATCATGGTCAATGTTTATGTATAAATGAATAAAGTGTTATTCAATTCCATGAAATAGACATCTTGTATTGATCAATAAGTACGTGACTTATTGTTAACACTGGAATTTGGTAATTAGGTTCCTAAGGCTGAAAAGGCAAAGTGGAATCGGATCGGCTGAAGACAGAATCGTATCGGCTAAAAGATTGATCGGCTGCAGGGCTAATCGGCTGAGGATGGATCGAATGGGAGCAGCCGACAGCCGATTCTGAGTTCAGAAGAGATGAAACCGTGTTTAGTGCAGAAACTTGAAGATAAATAGAAGATTCGGTTGCTAATTGCGCGTTTAAAGATATTGCCACTTATGGATAGAGTCCTGTAACGACAATTGTATCTGTAATCTAGAGATTTGTTAAATTATTAGTTGTAACACGGTATGGGTCTCGCTAGGGATTATATGATGTTTAAACAGTAGTTTAGATAGAGTCCAGGGTTGTTATAGATATTTGTATCTTGGGTATAAATAGGACCCGAGACCCTTTGTATCAGGACGATTCAATCAATCTAATCATCGGCGCATCGCCATCCTTTTTCTTTAGACGAACACTCTGTTTGGCTTTGGGCTGCATCGTCTCGATCCCCAAGACTCAGGTAAATGTTTGTCATTAGTGGTAAGATTATTTGTTTCTAATGCTTCCATCGCAATGATACATTAGAATCAGTGGTTTTACTGCGACATATATCATATAGTGCATATGAATTAGGTCAATGCTTAGATCTATCTTGTAGTTGGCTCATCTCGTCAAGAATGTATGGTCAACAGGGCTAGGTCTAAGGGTTGCTTGGTTCGTATGTAGTATCTACCATCTCACGGGGTGTAAGTCGGTAGTAATAGATTGGATGTTTCTTTTGATACCTAATGCTGCATCAAGATTGAACTATTAAGTCGTCTTTAGAACCATTAGTGATCTGTTCTTCTAGGATTTACATTATCCAGATATAGCGTCGGGGTTTCAGCCGACCTTATTTGCCCTAATGTGTTTCTTTTAACGTGATTGTTACTAGATTTGTGTTAGGATTATCTTTTATGTACGGATCGTGTTCTTGGTCGATGTTGCTTATATGTTTGATCTAGGAATATTATCTCTACATGAGATTCGTTGGATTACCAGCCGACTCGATGTTAGTTTCCCAGTGTCGGCTAGGCTATTGATCTGTATATTCATTATTCTTCGCTATATTTGGATCAGGCGGCTAATGACTGTCTCGGCGTGTCCGATATATTCCAGTCGCTAGGCCCAAATATGTTCTAGAATAGTGTATATACATCCATGGATTTCCTTAGCCGATCCCGTAGGGGTTCTAACCTAACGCTTAACGAACACTACCTTGTTTTTCTTGTTGATTAGCAGATCAAATCAACTGGCATGCTCTACACGTTGTAGGCAGCCGAGAAGGACCTGCACTGGAGTCAAGCAGATCTTCCAGGCCAGCGCGTGAGAGAGATTTCTCGTCAACACGCTTCTTGGCACGCCCAGTGGGACTGTCTTTGTCGGCTCGACTCGGACGAATAGACTCTGCCGGCAAGATGGTCGATTCCAAGATCCCTGGCATCACACAGGACAATGTCATACCTGTGAAGATGGAACAACTATCGGCTGAACAGCAAGCCGAATACAAGAAAATGGTGGAGGAACTCCAGAATAATTATCTTCAGTCCTTGACCCAAACAAGGTCTGGAACTGTGCACCAGAAGTACAAGTTCAACCTGAACGATACCAAGGCATCTTCATCAAGCGATGCAAAAGGCAAGCAGAAGGTGAAAGAGCCATCGCAAGTGCAAGATGAATCGGCCGTATACGCTTTACAAGATCGGATCGACTCGGCTGTTCATCACGCGCTGGTCAACCAAAGCAGCATCCTGGTCAATACCCTTAATAATATGATCTCTCACGTGGTTGATGCCAAGGTAGCCGAACAGCTGCAACGGGGCCCACATATTTCACGGATGGCCAGTTTCCTGGTTACAGGACACTAGTCACCCAGGATCGACCGCTTCCACTGATAGCGCAACCAAACCCGCCAGGAGGAATTGGCCACCTAAGTCCAGGCGAAACGGCTATAAGACCAGCGGTCACTATACTAAATCGACAACAACCGTTGCCTCAAGGTCAAATAGGCAACATATTCAATAACAATCGGCAGCCGGAGCCGATTGATCTTGACAGGTGGCATAATGCCGGTGGCCGACAGTTGTTCCCAGACCCACCAACACCACAACAGGAGCCTCGGCCGCCACCCGCTGATCATCGCTACCAATACCAAGGGGGCCGTCTGGATCACCACTACAGACCTCAGACACCGCCACAACTGTATCGGCAAGCACCCATGCCGTATGACCCATACGAGCCGATATAGCAAGATAACCGAGCCTGGGCCAAGCTAATCGCAGACGTCATGCGGGATCAGTTCGGCCTCAAACCAAAATATTCAGGGAATATGTATCGGTACCCCTATCCGGAACATTTCGAAAGGATCCCGTTGCCCAACCGATACAAGATCCCAGACATCTCAAAATTCTCAGGGCAAGACAACGTCTCTACCTATGAACACGTCAGCCGATTCTTGGCACAATGCGGTGAAGCATCGGCTACGGACCCCTTGAGAGTTCGGTTATTCCCCCTTTCTCTTTCAGGATCGGCCTTCACTTGGTTCTCCTCGTTACCTTACAACTCAATCCAGAGTTGGGCCGATCTTGAGAAGTAGTTTCACAGCTATTTTTATTTTGGCAACCATGAAATGAAGTTGTCGGACCTCACCAGCGTCAGGCAGAAACACAATGAATCGGTCCAGGACTACATTCAACGCTTCAGAGAAATGAGAAACCGATGTTATAGCCTGGTGCTATCAGATGCTCAGCTGGCCGATTTAGCCTTCCATGGTTTGATCACGCCGATCAGGGAACGATTCTCTGCGCAGGACTTCGATAGTCTAGCCCACCTGGCGCAGAAGGTGATGGCCCACGAACAGCATTTCCAAGAAACCAGGAAGGCCGTCAAAAGCATATCCCAGGTCATCGTCGATTCACATTACGGGTCCGACGACGATGAGACAGAAGTAGCGGCAGCCGAATGGGCCAAGAACAAGAAGGCCATCGTCTACCAATGGCTGCTGAAGATGGCTAAGGAAGAAAAATACGATTTTGACATCACTAAAGCCGACAAGATCTTTGATTTACTACTCAAGGAAAAACAAATTCAGTTGCCCGAAAATCATGTGATCCCGTCGGCCAAAGAATTGAAAAAGAAGAAGTACTGCAAGTGGCACAACTCCACGTCTCACGCCACAAACGATTGCAAAGTCTTCAGGCAGCAAATCCAGTCGGCCATCGAGGCTGGGAAGTTAAAGTTCGCCGACTCAAATCGGTCCATGAAAGTAGACAGCAATCCATTCCCAGTCAACACAGTCCATGCCAGCCCCGGGCGAGCTGATCGACAGGACAGAATGGCGCACGGCTTAGCCAATACGTTGATCGAGGCCGAAGCAGAGGATGACCAGACTGGATACCACAGCGCACAAATTAATATGGTGCACCCAGTCATCAAATCTGCTGGCCGACAGCCGATCCATGAGCGAAGCCGACACCGTCATCAATACCGGTCTCGGCGCGAGGAAATGTATGACGAAGCACCTCGCCGGCACGAGCCAAGTGTTCAGAGCCGACGGTACATGGCAAACCGTGACGATGCTGATCCACACTGGCATTGCGGCTTCTTCAGGCATTGCTGGGAATCCGGCATGAGGCTACCAACATTGGAAGATTGCCCAGCATGTAACGATCACCGTAACAATGACGAACGCGGGAGTTTGTCGTCTGCAAGCCCAGTCCGGCTCATCCCCATAGCCGTCCAGCTAAACCGAAGACGGCGACCTGTCCACGATCGGCTCGGTCCGATCCATCAGGACTTTTTCATCGATGAAAACCGGGATGGAGACAACCGCGACGACGAAGAGGCCGACGATGAAGAATCGGCCAACCCCCAATGGTGCCCGTCCGATCTCTTTACGATGACCCAGAAGAGGAGAATTCAATGGCTCAAGCGTGAGGGAAGAGAAGACGAGGTGCGATAAATGATATACGAGCAACGCCGTCGGCTAGGCAAAATCAAGAGACGGTGGGTACCCAAGCAGGAGAACGCTATGTCCAACAAAGAGCAAGCCGAGGAAAACCCAGCCGACCAAGCCAGAAGGGCAGCCAAAGGGAAGGGTAAAGCCACCGCATCAGTTAACATGGTATTCGTGTTGCCGACCGAGTTCGGCGCCCCCGATGCCGATGCGGATGCTATCGAAGATGACCCGACAAAACTAACAATCTCGCCGGACCAGGCCATCTTCGACAAGCCTGAAGGGACCGAGAATCGGCACCTGAAACCGTTATACGTTAAAGGATTCGTTAACGGCAAGCCGATCTCCAAAATGTTGGTCGATGGAGGAGCAGCAGTCAACCTCATGCCTTACGCAACTTTCAGAAAACTCCGGAAAGGGGCTGAAGACCTGATAAAAACTAACATGGTGCTCAAGGACTTCGGCGGCAACCCATCAGAGACCAAAGACGTTCTCAACGTTGAACTGACTATCAGCAACAAGACTGTGCCCACAACGTTCTTTGTCATCGACAGGAAGGGGTCTTACAGCCTGCTGCTCGGAAGGGACTGGATCCCCGCCAACTGCTGCATCCATTCTACAATGCACCAGTTAGTGTCGTCAGTGCCGATTTGCCACTTTGGGAAATCGAAGGCATCGATTGTTTATCTGGGAAAATCGGCAAGCCGATTTTCTAAATGTGTCCAATTCAACAATACAGCCCATCGGAAGCGACGAGCCGCAGCTGCTGCTTTGAACAAGACATGGTGGAGGGCTCCAGCGTTCTCGGCGTAGCCACCGCGGACGAAGACGATGGCAAGTTAGGACAAGGCTTCACGTCGGCCGACGAGTTAGAATAAGTAGACATCGGCTCTGGTGATAAGCCGAGGCCGACGTACATTAGCAAAAATCTATCTCCTCATTGTAGATCCCAACTTATTGAATTACTGAAAGAATATAAAGATTGTTTCGCTTGGGAATACTTCGAGATGCCTGGACTTAGCCGATCGATAGTAATCCATCAGCTGCCGATCAAGGCAGGGTATCGGCCATTCAAACAGCCTCCCAGGAGGTTTAAGGCCGATATGTACGACACAATTAAAGCCAAAATCACTCGGCTATACGACGCAGGATTCATTCAGCCTTGCCGATACGCCGAATGGGTCTCTAATATCGTCCCAGTATTGAAGAAGAACGGCAAACTTCGAGTATGCAACGACTTCAGAGACCTAAACAAGGCGACCCCAAAAGATGAGTACCCAATGCCAATAGCCGATCTGCTTGTCGACGCTGCCTCAGGCCACAAAATCATCAGTTTCATGGATGGCAACGCGGGATATAACCAGATATTCATGGCCGAGGAGGATATCCACAAGACAGCTTTCCGATGCCCTGGTGCGATCAGCCTCTACGAGTGGGTGGTGATGACATTCGGCTTAAAGAACGTTGGGGCAACATATCAAAGGGCAACGAATTACATCTTTCACGATATGATCGGTGCACTAGTAGAGATATACATTGATGACATCGTCGTCAAGTCAAGAGAGATAGAAAGCCACATTGCGGATCTAAGGCAAGTGCTGGAGCGGACAAGAAAATATGGTTTGAAGATGAATCCGCTTAAATGTGCGTTCGACGTATCGGCCGAGCAATTCTTAGGGTTCCTCGTCCATGAAAGGGGGATTGAAGTCACACCAAGGAGCATCAATGCTATTAAGACAATTCAACCCCCTAAGGATAAAAAGCAGCTTCAATCATTAATCGGAAAGATAAACTTCATCAGACGGTTCATAGCTAACCTCTCAGAAAAAATGGAGCCGTTCACACCATTGCTTCGGCTTAAAGCCGATCAGACCTTCGTATGGGGGGAAGAGCAACAGAAAGCGTTAGACAACATAAAAGATTATCTAAGCTCTCCTCCAGTTCTAATGCCCCCACAAAAGGGAGTGCCATTCAAACTCTACACTGTCGCCGACGACAAGTCAATCGGCTCGTCCTAATCCAAGAAGTCGGCGGCAAAGAAAGTGCCATTTTCTATCTCAGCCGGCGGTTGCTAGACGCGGAGACCAGGTATTCGCCTGTCGAGAAGTTATGTCTATGCCTCTATTTCTCATGTACAAAGCTAAGGCACTATCTGCTGTCCAATGAGTGCACGGTAACTTGCAAAGCAGATGTAGTCAAGTACATGCTATCGGCTCCAGTGCTCAAAGGAAGGATCGGAAAGTGGATCTTCGCGCTAATAGAGTTCGATCTGAGGTATCAGGCTCCAAGAGCAGTAAAAGGACAGGCCATAGCCGATTTCATTGTGGAACATAGAAACGATTCGATCGGCTCCGTGGAAATTATGCCTTGGACTTTGACTTTCGATGGCTCGGTATGCACCAACGGTTGCGGCATCGGCTTAGTTCTTAACTTGCCCGGGGGGCAAGCTTCGAGTTCGCTTTTGCCATCGACCCCCACGCTACGAATAACCAAGCCGAGTATGAAGCCGTTCTCAAAGGGCTAACTCTGCTCAAGGAGGTGGAAGCTGACGCAGTCGAGATAATGGGAGACTCGTTGCTCGTCATCAGCCAACTATCAGGAGAATATGAGTGCAAAAACGATGCACTGATGATCTATCATCGACAGTGCCGGGAGTTAATGGATGGTTTCTGGCTAGTCACTTTGAGGCATATCCCCAGGCAGCAGAACACGGAGGCCAATGATTTGGCTCAAGGGGCATCGGGCTACCGACCGATGCTAAGAGACGTCAACGTCGGCATGGCCACCATCACAACCGACGATTGGAGATTTGACATCTACAATTATCTCAAAGACCCTTCTCAGTCGGCCACAAGGAAACTACGATACAAGGCGCTACGGTACGTATTGCTCGGAGAAGACTTATACTATCGGACGATTGATGGCGTACTACTCAAGTGTTTGGGGGCCGATCAAGCAACAGTGGCCATCGGGGAAGTACACGAAGGAATCTGCGACACCCATCAATCGGCCCACAAAATGAAATGGCTACTTCGCCGAGCCAGATACTTCTGGCCGACAATGCTGGAGGATTGTTTCAAATATTACAAGGAGTGCCAGGACTGCCAAAATTTCGGCACAATACAACGAGCGCCGGCGTCGGCCATGAACCCAATCATCAAGCCGTGGCCCTTCACGGGATGGGGCATTGATATGATCGGCCAGATCAATCCACCTTCAAGCAAGGGGCACAAATTTATCCTAGTAGCCACAGACTATTTCACGAAATGGGTGGAGGCGATTCCCCTCAGGAAAGTGGATTCTAAGGACGCAATCGAGTTCGTCAAAGAACACATCATCTATCGATTCGGCATTCCGCAAACAATAACGACTGACCAGAGGTCCATCTTTGTTTCGGACGAGTTTGTCCAGTTTGCCGACGGCATGGGGATCAAGCTGCTTAACTCTTTGCCGTATTACGCGCAAGCCAACGGGCAGGCCGAAGCATCAAACAAAAGCTTGATCAAGCTGATTAAACGAAAGATCTCTAAGCATCCTAAGCAATGGCACACCCGATTGGCCGAATCGTTATGGGCGTATCGAATGGCATGCCATGGGTCAATCCAAGTCCCCCCATACAAACTGGTCTATGGACACGAAGCAGTGCTTCCATGGGAAAGTGTCGTCGGCTCAAGGCGCATCCAGGCTACAAGACCAACTCACGCCGACGATTATTATAACCTCATGATAGACGAGTCGAGGATCTCGCTGTATCCAGGATGAAAGCTTTAGAAAAAGTAACACAAGATAAGGAACGAGTAGCCAGACATGACAATAAAAAGGTTGTGCCTAAATCATTTGAGGAAGGCAAACTCGTTTGGAAACTTATACTGCCGATCGGGTCTAGAGACAACAAATTCGGCAAATGATCACCAAATTGGGAGGGGCCTTTCAAGATCCACAAATGAAGGAGCGTACATGCTAGAAGGGTTGGACGGGGAGATATTCGGAAGAGCCCTCAATGGAAAATATCTAAAGAAGTACTACCCGAGCGTGTGGATCAATGCGTGAGTCGGTCATCGTCACAGCAGGCCGACCCACGAAAGCCGATGCCTCGCAAGGCATCGCCTTTAGGAATTCGCATACACCACCTCATACGCTCCATGATCGGCTCAGGATCTCCCGACAGAGATCAGAATGAATGAACGCGTCGGACTCGCAAATTTTGTCGACATCCAAGCTATCAACAAAACTTGGGGGCATACATATGCATGAGACAGTCAAAAAATAGACAATCGAAAAAATCAAAAATCATGCCGATTTTGATTAATCAAGCCAGAGAAGTTGAAGTACCCCAAGTCAAACGAAACCAGGAACATTAAAGCGAATTTTATTCAGGATCGGCGCGAAGCCGTCTTTGATTACATGTTCGCAGGTAGTCCCTAATAGCCGTCGGGGCTCGTTCGATGGGCTTCGTAGTCTCCATCTCTAGAGCATCCAGGATCAGGTGCTCCAGCCGAGTGACCCTTATGTCGGTGGTCGTGGTCTGTAGCTCGTTGGCAAGTTGGGCTTGCCTGCCCTCCAGCCGGTCGAGGCGTGCGAGCGTCGAGGACGCCATGGGGGCAGCAGCCGGGATGCCGCCAAGATGAAAGGGAGGCCTGGCCGCCGGGTGACGAGCCTCCAACTCCCTGAATCGCTTCAGGTTCGCCCTCACTCGTTGGTCTTGGCTGACCGACAGTTCGTACGGCGTCTCCATGGTCTCCAGGATCACCCGAAGCGGGTGAGGCGACTGCGAGGAAATCCGTCCCTAAGTATTCGAAGGGAGAAAATGGCGAGAATAGATGAGTTGGGAAACCACCTGGTTCACCGACGAGCTCGAAGAAGCCATGGGGAGCCTTGCGGAAGACTTAGAAGACTGGGCGTTGTACTACTGGGGTTCATCTCCTTCGGCCGTGAGTTATTCGGGAAGAGCCGGGGGAGCCCATTTATAGAATGAAAAGATACGGTTTTTAGATGTGAAAGGTCGCTGCCAACCCAAGAGTCGAAGAGATCATCATTAGAAGCATCGGGAATCGTTGAATAACCGGCGACTGCGCAAGTCTGGATACTTATCGCCCAGGATTCACGGGTTCCTGAAGTACAGATTCGAGGGAATCGGCCTACGAAGACAGATCGGCGATGTAATCAGGCATTATCGGCCGATAGCTAGCGAGACGGATGTCCGAAGGATAAACGCTAAAGGTCGGGGCGCCACCTCAGGGTGATTTCGAACCAAACAAGTCAAGACGCCGCACACATCCAAGGGGCATTCCTACCTACGAACATAGCCGATTGTATCTACAAGTGCAAATAATATAGGCTATCCGATTACATCGTGGCAACACAAGTATGTTGCAGAAACACAAGCTGATCTCACAAGGTCGGACAATTTACAATCTCATTTCTTCAGGAAATCGGCTATGGCCGACAGAGCCGTTCGTCTGATCTGGTCGATCTCGTCGATTGCCTTAAGGTCGTCGGCCTTGGACCCCGCCACTGGTCGAGCGCTCTGTACCAAGCCCCGCAAATGTGCCACGGCCGCCCTGATACTTTGAAGCTCGGCTTCAACCCTGGCCGGCAGATCAGCCATATACTCCTCGTGGACGTCGGTTTCGTTTGTAATTTGAACGAGGTCGGCCACCAATTGATCCCGGCAGGCGCGAAGTTGCTCAAGCTTGGCCGTCGGCTCTGTCTTCAGGCGGTCGAAAGCGGCCTTCCGGTTCTCAATGGCCTCTTTTGTTGATTGGATGGCAGCCGACCGCGCTTGACTCTCACAGCGATCAATGACTCGCTGCCGGGCTCGTTCGTATTTTAACTGATAGGCTTCCATGAAGGTCGCCGGCACGATGGCTTCGGCTACGGCATCCGGCAGCTGGTCTTGGATATCTCTGAACCATGCGCGTATCGAGCCACAGTCGACCACCAGCGCGTCCAATGAAGCTTCTAGCCGGTTGCTGATATCAGCTAAAGTGGCCCTCAGGTCCTCGGCCGATGCTGCGAGCGCTTCCTCGCCGACATCACCAGGCTCCTCGAACTCCGACATGTCAAAGTTGAGAAGATCGGCCATGTTCTGCAGGGGAGAGAAAGGATCAGGGGCATGACAAAACCAATGGTTGAGACCAGTTAGCTTACCATCGGCGCCGTCGTCAGGACTGTTGGCTCGGCTGGATCATTGCCCATGGCCGTCTGGCCCTCTTTGCCGGCGTTGTCGTCACTACCCCCAGCAGGCGTAGTACATTCGCCCAACGCCTAGGGGCAGCCGACGGAGATCGCGGGAGCTGCAGAAGAAAGGATTAGCAGATGAACTGATTAATTACCATAGACAAAGAGGTAAGGGACAATTACCGGCGGTGCGGGGTGAGGAGTGCGACCGCCAATTTTTAAACTGCGAAGAACGAGACGAGTCAGTGCAAACGATCAGCACGAAACCAGGCCCAACAAAGTAAAAACTTACAGGAGGACGTCTTGTCGGCGGGCTTGGGGCTGGCGGAGCATCAGTTGGGGCGTTTACCGACTCAGGACTCGAAGCCCCGGTTTCGGCCGTCTCCTGGGCAGCCGTTGGTGCCTCTTCATTAATAGCAGCGTCGAGAAATTGCTCGGTGGCTGGATCTAGAGGGGGAAGGCTATCGGCCGAGGCAACCAGTTGTATCTTTTTCACCCTCTTGGGGACAGGCGCGGCCGACGAACGCGGTGGTGGTGCCATTTTTCTTTTCGGTGCGATCGGATGACGCACCTGCCCTCGCAGCAGTGATGACAGTTTGGGCGCCCCCTAGCCGATGGCCGACGGAGCAAGGCCCCCTGCATCCAGAACGCCGGAGTTATATTCGATGGGGTGTCCAGAGTCACTTACCGTCAGCCGCTCTATTTCTGTTTCCTGCAAAGTCGAAACACGAATGTTAAGTCGGCTGATACGGCCGATGAATGAATCGTAAGAAAGAGATCGTTGACTTGAAGCAGGGATATACCAAGGGGATCTCATCCTACAGGAGCAGGTCGATGTAGCAAGATGGCCGTTGGTAGAAAATGTGGCGTTTGAGTTCAGACCACCATCGGTCGTAGGCAACGCTTCTCCTCGTCGACAGGGTGATTGTGTTGGCGTCGCCGAGGGGACCGGCTATGTTCAAGCAACCAATTCATTATCAAATCTTGGCCGACCGCCCCTCTAGTTTCAATCTTATCGGCATAAAAGGAGCCGATGGGTAGCTGCCCATGACTGAACTGTCTCACCGCCGATACCGAGTAGTAGAATTCATAGCTCCGGGCTGTTGATCAGCCTTGGTGAACCTCGGTCGACAGGATGCAGGGAGACAGAGAGGCGAGGAACAATTCTCTACACCTTGGGTCGTCGGTAGTTGAAGTCATCCCAATTGAAGTCAATCGGTAGCTCAAAAGATCCCTGGTCTGGGTAGAAATACCAGGTGCAGTTGTCGCGGGACAGTCCATCGTAAAAAGCTATGAACCAATCGGCCAATAGCTCGACCGATTGCCTTGAGCCTTCATGGGCGGCGGCTGCTTCTTCGTAGTTCGTGCATCGCCTGGTGTCAATCTGATTGCCTTCTTCGTCTTCAATCGGCTCTAGCCGTGGAAATCCGGCGTCTGTCAGACGGGGCCGACCAGCTACATTCTGGGTGGCCAACACCAGCCAGACTTGGAGAAACCACCAGGGACCACCGGTGTTGACTGGGGCGTTGGCGACTATTTTCGTGGCAGCTTGATGTAGCATTTGATATGTGTAGCCGAGGAGGTATTTTCCCAGTGCAAATTCCTTCCCGTCGGCTAGGATTTCGGCCATGATTTGCCAATTAGCGGTCGGCCCACAGCTCGATCCATAGAATACGAACTTTTCCAGCCACATCATCAGAAAGGCGGTGTATTCCCTGTGGCCGACTGTTCCATCTTTCATATTTTGGGCGATGAAGCCGCTCCATCGACCGATAGCTTTGGTTTTGAACTGATGTTGGCCTTTTGGTTCAAAACGCACGGGTTAGCCGATGATTCGATGTCCACCAGTTGTCATATATACATCGGCTAGTGTAATGGTCATCGGCCCTTGCCTAAAGATGAAGGCGTTAAAACGTCGTTCCAAAAGTATGTCGCAGCCGATAGAAGCGGCTCGTCTTTCTCCATGCCGATGGACAATTCCAAGCATTGGGCGAGTTTTCTCTCTTCCCATTGGGTGTACTTGGCCGACTGTATCCTTTTATACCATTCAGTCCAGGCTGCGTCAGTAGATGGCCAAGCTTTGAATGTTCCGTTCCAATGGGAGAGGGATGGTTTGTTGGTGTTGAAAGGCATGCGGTTGGTTTCGGCTACGATTACATCAGTTGGGTCTGTGTTGCCGATAGGTCCGAGGAAATACTTCTCTTCTTGTGTCGGATTGGGGATGAGTATTTGATGAGACAGGTGCTACAATTCGAAGAAGGGGAGAAAAGTACTAGTTAGGAATGATGGTGTTTTGTGGTTCAAAAACAGGAAAAGTACTAATTGGTACGAATATGGGATAAAATGCTACTAAAAATAAAATCGCCGAACGAATCATTGATACGAGGGTATTTGAAGAAGCAGATTGAAAATGAAATTGTAAATCGAGAGGGAGTACCTGGGGAAATTCAGTCGTAGCAGCGGCTGGAGCAGTTGCGGTAGCGGCAGCAGATGGCGCCGTGGCTATGGCCGGAGCAACAGTGGTGGCCGGCGAGTTGGAGGTACTCGATGCGGCGGCGGAGGCCATCGGGAGTTCGGGGGCGAAGGCGAGTTTCAAGAACGTGGGAGAAGATGTCGAACACCGATGGGGTCGCCGGAGGAGAGAGAGAAAGGCAGGAAGTTTGTTCGAGAAGAAAACCGAGCGCATGTTGAGGGCGTAGGCGAATCGACCGAGGAAGGTGGATATTTAAAGAGCACTTGGGGAGAAGCCGAAACGGTTTTGGCCAAGAAGGAAGCAAGAGTTTGAATAGGCGAGCAAATCTGCAACACTTCATATTACGGATTTGGGGGGCATGTGTTAACACTGGAATTTGGTAATTAGGTTCCTAAGGCTGAAAAGGCAAAGTGGAATCGGATCGGCTGAAGACAGGAATCGTATCGGCTAAAAGATTGATCGGCTGCAGGGCTAATCGGCTGAGGATGGATCGAATGGGAGCAGCCGACAGCCGATTCTGAGTTCAGAAGAGATGAAACCGTGTTTAGTGCAGAAATTGGAAGATAAATAGAAGATTCGGTTGCTAATTGCGCGTTTAAAGATATTGCCACTTATGGATAGAGTCCTGTAACAGCAATTGTATCTGTAATCTAGAGATTTGTTAAATTATTAGTTGTAACACGGTATGGGTCCCGCTAGGGATTATATGATGTTTAAATAGTAGTTTAGATAGAGTCCAGGGTTGTTACAGATATTTCTATCTTGGCTATAAATAGGACCCGAGACCCTTTGTATCAGGACGATTCAATCAATCTAATCTTCGGCGCATCGCCATCCTTTTTCTTTAGACGAACAGTCTGTTTGGCTTTGGGCTGCATCGTCTCAATCCCCAAGACTCAGGTAAATGTTTGTCATTAGTGGTAAGATTATTTGTTTCTAATGCTTCCATCGCAACGATACATTAGAATCAATGGTATTACTACGACATATATCATATAGTGCATATGAATTAGGTCAATGCTTAGATCTATCTTGTAGTTGGCTCATCTCGTCAAGAATGTATGGTCAACAGGGCTAGGTCTAAGGGTTGGTTGGTTCGTATGTAGTATCTACCATCTCACGGGGTGTAAGTCGGTAGTAATAGATTGGATGTCTCTTTTGATACTTAATGCGGCATCAAGATTGAACTATTAAGTCATCTTTAGAACCATCAGTGATCTGTTCTTCTGGGATTTACATTATCCAGAGATAGCGTCGGGGTTTCAGCCAACCTTATTTGCCCTAATGTGTTTCTTTTAACGTGATTGTTACTAGATTTGTGTTAGGATTATCTTTTATGTACAGATCGTGTTCTTGGTGGATGTTGCTTATATGTTTGATCTAGGAATATTATCTCTACATGAGATTCGTTGGATTACCAGCCGATTCGATGTTAGTTTCCCAGTGTCGGCTAGGCTATTGATCTGTATATTCATTATTCTTCGCTATATTTGGATCAGGCGGCTAATGACTGTCTCGGCGTGTCCGATATATTCCAGTCGCTAGGCCCAAATATGGTCTGGAATAGTGTATATACATCCATGGATTTCCTTAGCCGATCCCGTAGGGGATCTAACCTAACGCTTAACGAACACTACCTTGTTTTTCTTGTTGATTAGCAGATCAAATCAACTGGCACGCTCTATACGTTGTAGGCAGCCGAGAAGGACCTGCACTGGAGTCAAGCAGATCTCCCAGGCCATCGCGTGAGAGAGATTTCTCGTCAACACTTATTTATGAGACTCTTTATGTATGAATCTATTTCTAAATGATCCCTGATCACATGTCATATTGTTGGAACAAATATGATTCTAAGATCAACATGTTTATTGATTGATGATCATGTCTCATAGATCATGGGTATGGAGATACCAAATCAATTTACGTGGACATGTGTTAGAGAACACATTGTTGGATGGACCCACCATGAGACACTACAGGAATTGATGTGCCATTAGTTGATCTCAGGTAGTGTTGGTGCAAAGTCCTTAGACCTGAGATCATCATGGATTCCAACATGTGTAGTAGCCTACTTTGGGACTACCAAACGCTATTCTGTAACTGGGTAGTTATAAAAGTAGTCTTCGGGTTTGCTATGAAACATGGACTGGGATGTGAGTGATCAAGATGGAATTTGCCCCTCCTTTGGAGAGATATCTCTGGGCCCTTCGAGGTAATGGATTATGGAAGTGCATGGCCATGCCGAGTTGATTAAGGAGTCAATCAACAGACAGATAATCCAATACGGTTTGGTTAAGCTATTGAAGGGATGGCACACATCTTGCCTATAGCTTAATTGGTATCGTGAGGCAAAGGGATTTGTGTACACATTACAGGTTCAGGGCTGATACAATATTCTTGTATACTATGGTGTCAATATGTGCTGCTAGGCGCCGCTATTGACGATCGGCTGAGTTAGACTCGAGCTGAAACCGAGTATACCTGAACCTACAGGGTCGCACCCTTAAGGGGATGAGAATAGACATTCCAGTTGGACTCGAATATGGCTCAATTCGGATAAGATTCGATTTAATATAGAGTCCTACGGGCTTACGAAGTCTGGCCGGCCAACTCTATTAGATTCGGATAGGATCCGATTCAAAATAGAGTCCCGATGGGCCTATAGGCTCAGTCGACAACTCTATATAAAGGAGCGAGGGGTGGAGAGCGGAGGCATTGCATTGAACCGAATCAATCTGATTTGGCACGACAGAAGTCGACAAGTTTGAGTTCTCCACGAAAACTCTCCCACTCCCGAGCCAAACCCTAGCCTTGCATCTTGTGCTAGCACACGGGTGTTAGGCGTTCTGTCCCTGGATGTGTGGATACCTGTAGAGGCACTACTACATTGCGGTGCTGTTCATCGGCTATGAATCGGCTGCGATCGGACATATCGGCTCGCGGCGCACGGAGCGAGCGGCTGCGGCGGATCGCGACAGCGTGTTTCAGCGAAGCCGCGGATCGGCTGTGGAGTCGCACGTTGGCTGCGTCGGATCGGCCGCCGACTCGGGAATCGGCTGTCGCCGAATCGACCGTGATCGGCCGGCACTCGTTCGGATTAGATAGCTCCCGATTGGCTATATTCGCTGCACTCCACTCCAATCGGTAATGATCTATCAACCCTTACTTGCAAGGTTCCTGGTTAGCGCGGTAGAAAATTTTTGTCATTAGCTATCGTAGCCTCCGCGCTACCCTTCATCTTCTTCTTGAGCTCCTCGGGCGATGGGATAACATGGTTGGCCGGAAGCTGTATTTGTTTCTCCCTCAACAGTAGATCAAATATCCTATCGACTTTAGTTATGTCAAAATCATATTTTTCTTCCTTAGCCGATTTCTTCAGCCATTGGCAAGTTATAGCCTTCTTATTGTTGGTCCACTCGGCTGCCACTACTTCCACGTCGCTATCACTTGAAATCTGAGTCCGTTGTGTAGGCGACGTGGGTGACTTTCTTGAAGGCCTTCTTCGATTCTTGAAACCGCTGCTCGTGGGCTGTCACTTTTTGAGCCAGATGGGCCAAGCTTTTAAAATCTTGAGCCGAAAACCTCTCACGGATTGGGGCCAAAAGGCCATGAAAGGCTTAGTTGGCTAGCTGGGAGTCCAATAGTTCCAGTAACAACTATTCCTCATCTCCCTGAACCACTGGATGTAGTCTTGCACTGACTCCTCGTGCTTTTTCCTGATACTGGTGAGGCCCGACAACTTCATCTCGTGCGTGCCGGAGTAGAGATAGTTGTGGAACTGCTTCTCGAGATTGGCCCAGCTCTGGAAGGCAGGGATGAAAACCATGTAAAGGCCGATCCCGAGAGAGACAGTGGGAACAAGCGTACTCTGAGCGCGTCGGTAGCCGATGCTTCTCCGCATTGAGCCAAGAATCGGTTGACATGTTCGTAGGTTGATACATTGTCTTGCCTAGAGAACTTTGAAAAATCCGGCACCTTGTACCGGTTTGGCAGGGGCACCCTCTCAAAGTATTCTAGGTATGGGTACCGATACATATTGCTGGAGTCCTTCGGCTTGAGGCCGAACTGATCATGCATTACGTCTGCGATCATATCGGCCCAAGGCTTGCTTTCTTGAGCTTGGACCGTTGGTATTGGCTCATATTGCTCGTGGTGGATGGGTCCTTGTCGATACTGTACTGGTGGCGTCTGAGGCCGATACTGCTGCTCATAGTTGCCTCCTGGGAATTGATGCTGAAACTGGTTCATGGCAGGAGGCGGTCGAGAAGCAAATTGAGGTGGTTGTTGCTCAGGAAGAGGTCGATGGCCGCCGGAGTTGTGAGGTGGATCCGGCGTGTAGTTGCCAATCGGCATGTTATGAATGAGGGGTTGTCGATTGGTCTTGAACATGTCATCCACATGATCCTGAGTTACTATGGGGATGCCGAGGCCCTGGTGTTGAGACTGCTGCCGGACCAGAACCTTGGGATGCAGCCACGCAACCGATGATTGTGTGTTCGGCTGGATTGGGGCTCCCCCTGGAGGAGTAGGCTGCCCGAGTGGAGGGACTTGCAATCTGTAGGTTGATGGCGTTCTGTAGGGTGGGAACTGGCCGTCAGTGAAATAAGTCGACCCCCTTGGCAGCTGCTCGGCTATCTTTGAATCAACCATGGTGCTTATCATACTGTTTAAAGTGTATGGCCCCGAATCATCTTGCTCCTGCTTGACCTCTTCAATCTTCTTCTTTCCTTTCTTGTCATCCCTAGAGGTGGCATCAAAGTCTTCGGGGATCACAAACTTGTATTTTTCAATGATTGACCCAGACTTGGTCTGGGCGAAGGATTGCAAGTAATGTGCTTGTAGCCGTTCCACCATCTGCTGGTAGTCGGCCTGGTGTTCAGCCGACAGCTTGTCCATAGTCACCGGAATGACGTTGTCCTGGTTGAGATCAGTCGATGACACGTTCACCATTATGCTGGATTTGGATGCCTGGGAGACGCTCCGCCGCTCGCTCGTCTTCTTCCGCAGGTAGCCCCTCGGCACCATCGCTGCCTTCAACCACGCCTCTGAGGAGGTCCTCAACTACGACCAGGTTGGTAGCTATTCATGGCTCGACAGGAACGGCGCTTCCGGAATGTGCGGATTCATCTCCTGGCGGCTTTGCAAAACCGTGTGGTTCCGGAATGTGCGGATTCATCTCCTAGGGGCTTTGCAAAACCGTGTGGTTTGTCTCATCTGGGAAGCTTCCTTGCTTGCTTTGCTCGCAGGTGTTCGCGATGGATTTCGTGCCAAGCATGCTTGTGTTTTATCAGATGTCAGAGTCCATGTGATGTCGTCTCCTCTTGCATATCAGGAATTCCAAGGTGAAGGAATATGGTTCATAAATTATGTTAAGAATACTCTTGTATTAGTTAGCCCGGGGCGAAGACCGTTTCTAGATCCGTCACTGGTCGTGGGAACAGGGAGGAGGCGGTGGGGGTGGCACGAATGCACCAGCAGGAGGAGCGTCGCTGGCGGGATGGCAGGCGACGGTGTTGATGAGAATTTTTCCCACGCGCTAGCCTGGGAGATCTGCTTAGCTCCAATGCAGGTCCAAATTGGTCGCCTTTGGTGATTGAATAGGCGTGCCAGTTGGTTTGGTCCTGTAACCAACAAGAAAACAGAGAATAGGCATTTGGTTAAGGTTAGATCCTACTGGATCGGCTATAGATATCAATAAATATATAATTGTTATCCCAAAGCACATTTAGACCAAGTGATTGGGATAGATCGGTAGTATACCGAGACAGTATAAACCACTTGTATCCAAAAGCACATTAGAATAATAATTATACCCATTCATAACCTAGCCGATGTCGTAGATCTAATGTAAATCGGCTAGTACTCCGATATGTTTTATAAAAAGATATTAATCTGAACTAAATATGTTGAACTAAGATCAATCGGCTGTTAGTATAACCTAACGGATTGATACTGAGCTTAACACATTTAAGTAGATTAAGATCTTAATATAAAAGGCAGTTCTAATACATCTAACAGTAATAATACATAAAAAGATGATTAGAACAGATAAGACCGGCTGAAACCCTGGCACTGTCTCTAATAATAAATATTGAGCCAAATAGATCTACATAATTCTAAAAGCGACTTAATAGGTCAATTAGATGCAACATTAAGTACCGAAAGAAGCATAAGATCTATCTAGGCTAATATCAATTCCTCGAGATGGTAGATACACTATATAATTTGAATCAATCTCTAGATCTAGCTTTGTCGACTGTCATCTTGAATGATATGCTAGCCGATCGAGAGATAGATCTAACATTGATCTAAATTATATATCGCATATGGTAAATTAAGCAGTTTGCAACATCAAAATCAGAGTGTCATAATGATGGAAGCACTGGCCTCGATACCACAAGCCGCTTGTGACAAGAAATTACCTTCCTGGAGATCGAAGTCGATGCAGCCCAAGAACAGAATAAGAACTCGTCGAGGAAAAGTAAAAACTGAAAGTTTGGCGATGCACCAAAGTTGCATTGATGTGTGTGTTTTTTTACAAGGTCTCGGGTCATATTTATACCCGAATATACAATGAGTCCGTAACGGACATGATTCCTATTACAGATTAAGTGTCAGATATCTCTAAACAAACCGACATTATCTATAAAGGAAACTATACAAAATATCCTAACTTGAAGATACAATTGTCATTGTAGGACCTTATCCGTAGATGGCAATGTCTTTAACGCACTCTGGAAACCGAATCCAATAATTTATCTTTAAGCTTTCCTTTCGGGATTGGCTCCACCTCCGTCTTCAATTGGAATCGGCAAATTTGGTCGTTAACACATGGCAAGGGGGACGACAAGCGACGGTGGCGGCTGGGACAACAGGTTGCAGAGAGAGACAGAGGACTAGAGGAGGAGGCGCTGAGGTCGCTAGTCGCTGGAGGAGGAGGCGTTGACGCCAGGGACGGCAGGCGACGGTGGTGAGGACAGAGGCCCCGAGCACAACGCTTGCTTGGTTGCTTTTGCTTGGACGCAGTGGTGCTGGCATGCTACTAGGAATACGATGCGGCGGCGCGCCTAGGAGTAGGATGCGCCGATACGGGCATGCGGCGGCGTGCGTGTGGGAGGCATAGGAAGAGGCAGAGAGCTAGAGAGAGATAGGGGGATTAGGTTAAAGATGGGTTAGATGGGCTGCCTGATGTAAAAGGGCTAGATTGAGTAGTTGCGTGGCCTAAAAAATGTGGATTATCTACCAAACCATCTATCAGATAATCGGATTAAAATAATCCGCATCTGCTTGGATATCATTGATACCCCATCCGGCTCCGCATCCGCATCCGTCGGATATCTTAAAACCCTTCCATATCCTCACTTTGTTCAGATTCAGAGCGGATTGGATCATATATTATCCAATTCGCTTTTACCCTTGATTTTTGCCTTAAGAGAATTTGATTGTTGATATGAATCGGTTAAAGCAATCAAGGGACAAGCCATAGCCAATTTTGTGGTGCACCATTGGAATAATTCTATCGGTTATGTGGAACCGATGACATGGACATTATTTTTTGATGCATTAGTTTGTACACATGGGTGTGGCATCGGATTGGTAATTGTTTCGCCTTGAGGGACAAGTTTTGAGTTTGCTTTTAGGATTAAACCATATTTGTAACACCCTAAAAATCGAAGACTTAAAAATCAAAATTTGAATTCGAAATCTACAAAAACTTTTTGAATTGTTGCATCTTATCGTATTTTACTGGCTTCTTATTTGTGAGTTTTGTTGTGTATAAATAATAGATTATTTATCTAAAAGCCAGAAAAGTCGGAAAGGTTTCGAAACCCTAAAAGAAAAAATTACAAAATGAATATTAGAAATAAAAATTATAAAAATATACAATTGGGAAAAGCTAAGGTTGATAAAAATTTATTTTTGGATCAAAATTTTATTTTTGGAAAATACAAAAAATATATAATATATATTAAATTATAAATAAAAAGGATATTAAATATATATATAATAATAAAGTTGGGCAAAGATTTGAGTACTAAAATTTAACTAAATTTATATTTGGGCCAAAACTATATTTTTAAATTTATTGGCGAAATGCAAAAGGAACAAAAATAAAAAAGATAAAAATAAAGAAAATCGGGAAAAAGAAAAATGACACTGTTCATGGGTGCCCGTGTTCGGCCCCGCACGGACCCCCACGCCGCGTGCGTCGCACGCGTCGCACCACCCGCGCACACGTCTTGCGCCGCCGCATGCCCGCGCTGCCGCGCGTGCCCGGCCCTCCCGCGAACGTCGCGTGTCGCGCCACACCGTCCGCCCCACGTCCCCCGGGCCCCTATTTTTCCCACACGTCGCGTCGCGTGCGCACGTCGCTCGCACCTCGCACCGTGCCCACGCCGTCTGCCCGCCCTTGCACCCCGCGTTGCACGTCGCATCGCCCCCCCTCGTGGCACCTATAAATTCCCCCATCCCTCTCCTCTCCCCATCCATGCCATTCCCCCACCCACTCCCCCATCTCCTCCCTTCTTCATACGCCGCCGCCGAGCCTCCGCGCTGAAGCGCCACCGTCGCGCCCTCGCCGCCTTGTGCCCGTGTCGCTGCCCACGCCGCCGGTGAGCCCCCCCCCCTAGCCGACCACCGCCGCGTGCGCCCTTGCCCTGCACCAGCTCGGTTGAGCCAAAAAAAAGAGAAGAGGAGGAAGGAAACAGAGGAAGAAGGGAAGAACAGAGGAGGCAAGGGGAAAGGAGGAAGAAGGAAGAAAATAAAAGAGAAGAAAAGAAAAGAAAAAGGAAAGAAAGGAGAAAAAAATAAAATAAGAAGGTAATTTTGGGAGAAATATTTGGGGAATTGTGAGCAAAAATTTATGTTCTCTTTTCTTGAGATAAAACTTTTAATTTTTAAATTAATTAAAAGCTAAAGTATTAATTATCACGTAAATTGATTTATTTAATTATCACTTTAGGAATTTTATTATAATTTAATTGTTATTAAATATTAATTTTAGCATATTAACTTTCTAAAGTTTAAAATTCTAAGTAGTGTCGAGCTTTAGGGTTAATTATTTTTGGATTCGATTATTTTAGTATTAGATTTTGTCGGCCCGATAAATTTGGAGATAAAATTTGAATTAACCATTTCTTTTCATGTATTATATTTTCGAATCATCATCGATCATAATATTTCTACAATTTAAAATCAATAAAGTTGAAATAAAGCCACCTCATAATAAATTAAATCGGTAAAATCGCAAAACTTCAAATTATTATAAGTCGCTTGTTTTAGCTCGGATTTTGTCGAAACTCAAACTTAAATTCGTCTAAAATCATAGAATAGCTTTAGGAGTCGCTTTTATGATTTTATTTGGCATTTTGGAGATTTTATTTGAATTCTAATCAAATTCAATTGGTTTGATCGCACGTTATTGTAGAGTCCGAGGGAGCATCTGAGTGCATTGAAGACACAGGCCAAGGTTGCGAGCAAGGCAAGTCATCACTACATTTGAACATGTTGAACCTTTTTGCGAACTTATGTTTGTGTAAAATCAAATATGCATGCGATACATATATGAACTCCCATACTTGTGATATGTCATGCCTTGATATTGAATACTCGTTTATTCTTTGTACCCTACAGTATCGTGCGTTCAGAGTCGTTCTTCGACAATGCTTAGCCCATGCTATTTTATATTCACAATCATATTTATCAAAGGCTATATGTGTTAGTGATATGCCCTAGAGGCAACATGGAGATGTTGGATATCATGGTCAATGTTTATGTATTTATGAATAAAGTGTTATTCAGTTCCATGAAATAGACATCTTGTATTGATCAATAAGTACGTGACTTATTTATGAGACTCTATATGTATGAATCTATTTCTAAATGATCCCTGATCACATATCATATTATTGGAACTAATATGATTCTAAGAACGGCATGTTTATTGATTGATGATCATGTCTCATAGATCATTGATATGGAGATACCAAATCAATAAACATGGACATATGTGTTAGAGAACACATTGTTGAATAGACCCACCATGAGACACTACAGGAATTAATGTGCCATTAGTTGGTCTCAGGTAGTGTTGGTACAAAGTCCTTAGACCTGAGATCACCATGGATTCCAACATGTGTAGTAGCCTACTTTGGGACTACCAAACGCTATTCCGTAACTGGGTAGTTATAAAGGTAGTTTTCGGGTTTGCTATGAAACATAGAGTGGGATGTGAGTGATCAAGATGGAATTTGCCCCTCCTTTGGAGAGATATCTCCGGGCCCCTCGAGGTAATGGATTATGGAAATGCATGGCCATGCTAAGTTGATTGAGGAGTCAATCAACAGACAGATAATCCAATATGGTTCGAGTGAATGGTTAAGCTATTGAAGGGATGGCACACATCTTGCCTATAGCTTAATTGGTATCGTGAGGCAAAGGGATTTGTGTACACATTACAGGTTCAGAGCCGATATTATATTCTTGTATACTATGGTGTCAATATGTGCTGCTAGGCGCCGCTATTGACAGGTCGGCTGAGTTGGACTCGAGCCGACGATCGGCTAAGTTAGACTATAGCCGAAACCAAGTATACCTGAACCTACAGGGTCGCACGCTTAAGGGGATAAGAACAAGCATTCGAGTTGGACTCGAATACGGCTCGATCGGATAGGGATCCGATTGGATAGAGTCCTATGGTCTTACGACGTATGGGCGGCCAACTCTATGAGATTCGGATGAGATCCGATTCAAAATAGAGTCCTGATCGGCCACTAGTCCCAGTAGGCCAACTCTATATAAAGGGGCGAGGGGTGGAGAGTTGCGATACATCAGTTGAATTGCATTGCGCCAAGATCAATCTCCACGGAAACCCTCCCACCTTCGAGCCAAACCCTAGCCTTGCATGGCGTGCTAGCACACGGGTGTTCGGCGTTCTATTCCCGGACGTGTGGATACCGGTAGAGGCGCTGCTACGTTCCGTGCTGTTGATCGGCTACGAATCGGCTGCAATCGGAGCGAGGCGACTGCGGCAGATCGGCAACGAGAATGCGGTCGGCGACTCGGATCGGCTGCGGCACGGTGAATCGGCTGATTGGTGAATCAGCTGTCCCCGGGAATCGGCTGTCGGTTTGCGGGAATCGGCTACACTGTTCCGGATCAGATAGTCCTGATTGGCTATTTCCGCTGCATACTCCAATCGGTAACGATCTATCAGCCCTTACTTGCAAGTGTTCCTGGTTTGCGCGGTAGAAAAGTTTTTGTTTTTGGCTAGCGTAGCTTTCGCGTAACCCTTCAATATGCTTGGGGCAACTACCTTAGGAAAGGTGGTTGATGTACGGCATGTGGAGACATGAGCGCCACATTACCATGACAATGATGAAATGTGTCTTTGATGAAAAGCTAAAACAAACAAAAGTTTTAGACTGGGGCAGCTGGATGATTTGGGTGGATTCCGAAAAAGGTAAGTGTCGTCCCTGGTCAATTAAGGACCGAGCCATGAGATAAACATGAACGAGTCAGTACAACTGTACTTCTCGAATGGGTATAGACCTAGCGGAGTAAATAGCCGAACGGAGGTGGTACCCTTGCACAGTGGTTCAATTGTGTGTGACAATAGGCGGGAATCCTATAGATGGAACATTGGACTGGAATTTGATTTAATTACAACTTAAAGAATGAGTGAGTCTTTCCCTTCCCGTGAGCGCCAGAACTCCTCTCACTGCTAGAAACTGTGTACGGCTAGAGTGCATGAGGGCTCAAGTTCATGGAGCGGGTACTGCCAAAGTGAGGTTATTGAAAGGCTTTGCCGTGACACGTCTCATGCGTTGGGACTTCGGCTCATGTGTTGGGCAAGTCACGAAGTATGGGTAAAGTGTACATCCACTGCAGTGTGAGTAAAACAATCTACTCGAATAGCCGTGCTCATGGATATGGAGCGGCGGGACAAGTTTTTGCTTGGCTGGACTCTAAAATTTTAAAATGATGGGATGGGCATGCATGATGATTTTTGTGTACTGGTGGATCAACTTCTCGGAAGGCGAGAAGGGGTAGACCCCAGAAAATCATAACGATCCAGTGGCGGGAAGCTATCCTTGGAATTACAGTGGATAGTGGACAGAACAGTCGCTAATTAAATGAACTATGGAATTAAAACTTGATCAGTCTTAGGTCTTAGGCTTGTGAAAAGAATTACAAAATTGGCTTTATGCAAAAAAACCACAGCCACTCCTTGATTATCCCCTATCATATGCATCGTTGTTATGGTGGCTTGCTGAGTACGCTTGGTACTCACCCTTGCTATACGCACAAACATTCAGATGTGGGCGATGAAGACCCTAAAGACCTGTACACGTACTACCATGAGGGTGTGGAGGACGATGGTGCCCTGTAGGTCTTAGCTCCGGTCGTTGCCTGTGGCAATGGCGTGCCGCTGCCTTATCCATTTTCTGCTTTTGGTTCTATCCCGGACCGTTTGGTCCTATGTTCTAGACATTGCCTTCGGGCCCTATATTGTAATATTTTGTGTAAGTCGATGGATGTATCATGCAGCTGATGATTCGGCAATGTATTCGTGGGTACCGAACTACTCGATCCTGGAAAAAGGTACTATGAACACGATTGATTCCTGTTACAAAAACGGGGGTCTATAGATCTGGTATCAGAGCGTGCGACTGTAGGATAAGACCAACGGCGCCCCACCCCTTTTATAGCTAGCTAAAGGGAGAAATCCCCATCTAGGATTATTTTGAAAATAAACACATTATGTTTACCAAACAAAAGGTGTTTCCTTTATACTCTTGTCCCCTTGTCTCTCTACAAAACTTATTTTACTCCCACTTCTCTCTAACTCTGGTTGTTCTAAAAACAGATGTCGGGACAAGGTCAGATCGGAGCATCGCTTGAGGTTCCACGAGAGGAGGGATACGTTTTGCAGCTTTGGCAACTAATGTGGTGCCTGAGATACCCGGAGTTACCCACTTACAGGAGCAGGAGGTTCGGTACCGTAGACCATCCCGAGTGGGACGCTACCATAGCGATCGAGTCCCGCGTTGGTAGCGAGTCGCAGTTCTGCTTCAGGACGCGCTATCGACGTGACTCGGTGGAGGCCGCACTTCAGGACGCTACCTGTTAGGCATTCCTTCATCTTAACGCCATCCATAGGGCTGAGTTGACAAGGACTGAGTTTGCGCATCACCTGTATCGGGAGGAGGGCAACTCAGTCTGCTCTGTGGAGGCTACCCCTTACTGCTACAACCCCATGGTGACCCGTCTGTCCCGGTGGGCTGAGGCCGCAGATGACTACTATGAGGAGGCACTACTGGAGATCAACGAGCAGCAGAGACGCATGAGCGAGCTCGAGGAGGAGCACCACGCTTGTGGCAGCAAGGTCGTCTCGCTGAAGGCCCGGCTCCAGTCTACCAGCGCAAAGTACGATCAGCTCTCCGACCGGTACGTTGCCAGTGGTGAGGCCATGGTCACCCTTGAGGAACAGTTGAGGAAGAGCTAGAGGCAAGTCAGTCAGCTGGAGGAGCAGCTCCGTACAGTCTCGATTACCACTGCAGCTGCCTCTACATCCACCGCACCGCCACCACCCCCTGCATCGGCTTGTGACCACTACTAGTTCCTCACTCCGTCTCATGTCGACTTTCCACGTGTTACTGGAGGAGGTAGACATGTTGAGCACTCAGTCCGAGCCCTACCTGGTGGATCCTGCTGCGACTCAGCCTGCTGCTGCATAGTCAGAGCCCACACCGATAGCCACAGCTGTTCCATCCGAGCCCGGTTTCAGAGTGGAGATCCCGATCCAGATCGACACCGACCCAGAGACTGAGTCAGATCCAGAGAGGTCGAGAGAGAGCCCAGCATCACTGATCCTTCGGAGGTCGAGGCTCTTGCTTACCGCATCACCTTTGCGGGAGGACCCATCACTCGCAGGACTGCCGGCAAGAGCACTCGACCCAGGGCAAGAAGCCCAAGACGGACTCCGAGGCGACCACTTCTGAGCCATGGGGACTTCGGTTCGCATTCGCCAAGGACCACCCACTTCCTGCACCCGGTTCCTGCGGTTGGCTAGACGACTAGACGAGAGATCTGCACCGGCTTTGGTCTTGCTTTGGATGGTTTTGGACAGCAAGGACCACACCCTCCCCCTTAGTAGTTGATGGCAGTAGTGTGATGTTAGCTTTTGTGTTGTGTTGTGTGGGACTGCATATGTGCAGTCTGTTGTATCTGCTGATGATGTGTTGACTTAAGACCTGTGTAATGTTCTATGGTATGTTATGAATGAGTTTATTCCACCATGCTTGCCCCATAAAAGATCACCTAAAACCTAAATAAAAGATCACCTTAACCAACCCAAAATAAAATGAATAGGATCAAGACCTTAGTAGGTCAAGTCTCTTACTCATCTATGCTATACAGATGGTTCACCGACGTCGAGCATCGGCCGCCAACGAGAACCCACCAGAGCCCAACCCCACCACTTTGGCTGAGGTCATGGCTGTACAAACCCAGTTGTTGCAGGCCATTGCCAACAATCAAGGAGGCCGTGGAAGCTCAAATCTTGGCGAGTTTATGAGAGCCAAGCCATCCACCTTTGCTACGGCAGAGGAACCTATGGATGTGGAGGATTGGCTGCGCATCATAGAGAAGAAGCTAACTCTTGTGCGTGTGAGCGAAGCTGACAAAGTAATTTTCGCCGCAAACCAACTGGAAGGACCCGCTAGTGACTAGTGGGATACCTATAAGGAAACTCGAGCAGAGGATGCTGTGGAGCCCACATAGGAAGAATTCACCGCTGCCTTTCGCGAGAACTTCGTACCTGTGGCAGTGATGCTCATGAAGAAGAATGAGTTCAGGAGATTGCGTCAAGGAAACACCACTGTGCAAGAATACCTAAACCGGTTCACCCAGCTTGCCCGCTACGCAACCAGCGACTTAGTGGATGAAGAAGAGAAGATCGACAAGTTCATCGAGGGGCTAAATGATGAGTTGCGAGGGCTTATGATTGGACAGGATCATACCAACTTCCAGAGTTTGATCAACAAGGTTGTGAGGCTGGAGCATGACCAGAAGATGGTGGAGAACAACTGCAAGAGGAGACTCGCTATGACCCGCCCACTTCAGGGAGCGTCTCAGTGTCCCAAGGGAGCAACCCCATCTGGATGGAAACCAACCGTCGTGGCAACCAGTCGTCCTACTGCACCCGGCAATGTCAGCAAGCCAACTACGCCCCAGTTCCGTACTCCGACTCTGACCCTGGCCGCTCCTGGAAGGAGAAATGTGAACTGCTTTAACTGTGGAGAGTTTGGGCACTACTCCAACACCTGCCCCAAGCCACGCTGCACCCCTATTCGCACTGGTGCCAATACAACAGCTGTACGTGGGATTACTGCCCCTGCTGCTGGATGTGGTTTGTTCAGAACGCCACAACCCAATGAGTCTGCTACCGGATTCCATCGTGGACAAGTGAACCATGTGCATGCCGAAGAGGCACAGGAAGATCAGAGCGTGCTAATGGGTATGTTCTCTATCAACTCTGCCCCAGTTAAAGTCTTATTTGATTCCAAAGCATCGCACTCATTCATATCATCACGAATAAGCAAACAACACAACTTGCACCGGGTAGAACTTAAGAGACCCATGTTAGTGCATTCACTCGGGGGAGATATAACCGTATCCCATGCTTGCATCAATGTGCCCATCCATATTAGAGACGTGGTATTTTCGCAATAGCCCGACCCATGACTCAACTTCTGAAGAAAGAGAAGAAATTCGCCTGGAGCGAGCAGTGTCAGCAAGCCTTTGACCAATTAAAAGAAATTCGCCTTTGACCACCGCCCCAATCTTAATCCTACCTGACAACCGTAAGGACTTTGTGATATACTGTGATGCGTCCCGACAAGGACTGGGAGGCATATTGATGCAGGATGGAAAGGTCATGGCGTATGCCTCGAGACAACTGCGACCCCACGAGGAAAACTACCCCACACATGACTTGGAATTGGCAGCAGTTGTTCATGCGTTAAAAATCTGGAGGCACTATCTGATCAGGAATCACTGTGATATATACACTGACCACAAGAGCCTGAAATACTTCTTTACTTAGTCTGATCTCAACTTACAGCAGAGACAGTGGTTGAAATTGATCAAGGATTACGATCTAGGAATCCATTACCACCCCGGAAAGGCGATTACCTGTGGAGTGGAGCTGAAGCCCTGCTAGGATCGTCTTTTTCCGCTGCTGTTGTTTTCTTTCGGGTGTGAGGACTAAGTGCCTCTTCTGTAAGTATTTTACGCTTTATTTTACGTTTGGATCTGTTTATTGATTTGTCATTTTATGTACCCTCGCTGATTCCTGGACAGGGATTTAATACACAAAATAGTCTAGAAATTTGGCTAAATTTCTGGGCGTGACAGGAATATAGCTCAACATCGGTTGTGAAGCTAGGATTGAGCAGGGTTAGGAAGTTAGATGCGGGTAGATGGAATAAGTGTTGCTTCGATTCACCCCACCATCGGGACCATGGCTGACAGCTTGATGCATGATTATATCTCCGATAGTGCAAAATATGGGCCCCTCAAGAAACATTAGCCGATCAAATTCAAGGGCACTTGACACTAAGCCTCTAGTTTGAATTTTGTCAATGGAATGAAGGCCAATAGGGACTTGGTCAAATCCCAATTGACGAGCGGCAACCGATGGATGATAGAATTCATATGATATGTGGGAGTTGTGTCTAGTTGATATGCCCATTGGGAGAAGGCATGAAGAAATAGTCGATATAAAGATTTCTCTTATATCTTCATCAAAGTTGATCATGTTTGGGTCAAAGTTGGAGGGGATTCATAAGTGTTGGTGTCTTCATATACATACCATATTCTAGCTTCCTTGGGGAAACCATGGTAGAAATGATCGAACCAAAACTTGAACCTGTCGGGTGATAGCATGCTTCCTGGATAGGCCGATACTGCTTCTCCAAGTGACATGCAATGTCGATAAATGGGATTGACATCTTCTGTGTAATCGGATGGGAATTTAGATGTTTCAAGAGGAGGATTATCTGCCACTTCAACGGTGAAAAGGTTAAGCCATAGTTGGATAAACCACCATGGGCCGCTGATATGACCAACGGGTAGTCCGACCAGTAATTTTGCTGCTAGTTGATAGAGTAGATGATAAGCTGCGCCCAGGAGGTATTTGCCTAGAGGCAATTTCTTCCCATCGGTTAGGGCTTCGGCTATATGTTGCAAGTTTGCTATTGGCCCTAAGGTTGATCCATAGAAAATGAACTTCTCCAGCCACATGTTAAGGAAGGCCACATGTTCCTGACAGGAGATTCAGGCTGTTTTAGCATGCTTGGCAATATAACTTGACTAGTCTCTTGCATCTTTGATATCTAATTTATGGGGGCACTTGATGCTCATGCTGATAAAATTAGTCGATGAAGATATATCTAGGCCAGTTAGCATGATCACATTCATTAATGTTTGTGTCATCGACCCATGATTGAAGAGGAATGCATTCAAAGTGTTAGACCAGAAATAGCTAGCCGATGCAATAAGAGATTTGTCCTTTTCCATCTCGACCAAAGAAAGTTCAATACACTAAGCTATGTCAATATCGGACCAGAATTCGTACTCAGAGGATGACATACGCTGATACCAGTTTCTCCTACTCGATAGATTTGAGGGCCAAGACCTGAAGCTAAGATGCTGGTCTAAAATATTGGGGTTGGATTGTTTGAAGGAGATTCTGTTGGTTTTGACGTTGATAAATTTTGTCGGGTCTTCATTACCCATTGGCCCCAAGTAATAAAATAACAGTTGATCGAGCATGAGGATAGCTATTTGGTTTGTCAGGTGCTACAGTAGAACAAATAGTAAAAGATGAAGAACACGAAGAACACGAGAGGTGAAGTTAAGAGAAGACCTAGGTTAAATCTGCATAATGCGGTAAAACTAGAGGAAAAGAGGAGTTTTGAGATTTCTTACCACAGGGATTTTAGTAGTGATGGTCATTTTTTGGCGCACCAAAGAGGGTTTGTTCTCGCGTAAGCTCGCCGAAGAAGTCGCCTGGCGAGGGAGAGAAAGAAAGGGACTTGTGTCACACCCGATTTTCGTTCAGATTAAAAATAATTTAATAATATATTTCTAGAAAATTATATTAAAAGTTAAAATAAATTATCAAGTGAAATTAATGAGGTAATTGAAATGTTCTTTAAAAATCATGGCTGAAAATATTTTTATAATATTCTCCACGTCCTAAAATACTCTCTTAATTTTTTTGCGAATTTTTGAGCTCAAGAAGTAATTTTAATAATACAAAATGTTCAATTAATCATATAATTTAAAGAAAAAAATTAAAAATGTCTTTCCCGCTCCCGGGCTATTTTCGGCCCAACCTCGCAAGTCTACTTCGCATCCCTCCTCTCTCTCGCTCGCGGCCCAGACCCACCAAAGCCCCTCTCTCCCTCTCCCCTGGGGCCGAGCCTGGCCGGCCTGTTTGCTTCCTTTCTTTCGCGAAGTCCTCTTCACCTCCCTCCTTCCTCGTGTCCCGCCGACAGGTGGGGCCTACTTGTTAGGGCTTTCTTTCTCCCCGGTCGGCAACGGTCATTGCCGTCATGGCGCTCGCGTCCCGCCGAATCCATGGCTCCCCGCTACCATTCTCGTCTCCGAATCACACGGGCCCGGATGCCGCCCATCCTTTCCACCCTCTCAGCCACTCATCCCACAAGAATCGGCGCCAAATCGCCGCCACCTCCCCAAGTCGGCGCCCCACACCGCCCGTCGACTTTTGCCTCCCGTGGCCTCGGGCCATGCCTCCCGAGCTTATAAAGCTCCTCCCCGGCCGCCCCTCTCTCATTTCCCCCCATTTCCCGAGCCCTCAGCACCAAAGATTGAGCTCGCCGCTCTCGGCTTCTGCCGCTCGCCGTCGTTCTCTGGCTGTGCACCATCGCCGCTAGAGCCGTCGCCACACTACACAAACACCGTCGTCGGCTTTGCCACTCCGTGCTGCCGCACCACTTCCGCCACTCCTTTCTCGCTCGTCACCACCAGAACCCCTCATCCATCGTAAACCCGAGCTCCCCGGCCGTCACCGTATTCCGCTATGTGCCACTGCCGTTCTAGCCACCGCCACCCCGTGCCACTTGCGGCATCGGCATTGCCATGCCGAGAGCCACTCCGTCCGCCACTTCATTCGCCCAAACCACCGTCAGAGCGTTGTTCCCACCGTGCACCCGAAGCCGTCACCTCTTTCGTCACCTTCAGCCGCTCCCCGCCGACGATAGGACCTTGCCCAGCTGCGTTGCCCCCGCCTTTGCCTTCGCCTCGCTATGCCGAACCCTGTCGGCCCCTTCCCGAGAGCCGCCCGTCGCCGGAGCGTCGTTCCCACCGTGCGCCCAAAGCCGCCGCCGCCTCCCTCGTCTCCAGCCGCCTGTTGCCAGCGATTGACCAGCTGCCGGGCATCGCCGATCCTCATCCGGCTACACGACGCCGAGCCGCACCTCAGTCGCCCCTCCGCTTTCGCCGAAAGCCGCCGGACCACCGTTCGCGCCGCCTTCACGAGGAGCGCCGCCGCACCCTTCCGCCACCGAGCTCTACTCTTGACGCAATCCCTCGGTGAGCTCTCTCTCTCGCCTCCCTGCCCTCATCCGACGCTCCCCCGTGCACGCCGCAAGGCCTGTGGCCACCACCGGCAACCATAGGGCCGCGTGCTGGTAGCATGTATAGCTGCAAACGCCTCTTCAGTTTTGAGATGAAATGCCTAGAAAGTTTTAACATGAAGAGAAATGAATGGGTACATTTGCATACAGGTAAATCACAAGAAAGGCGGACTTCCTTTACTGACAGCGACGATCATTGACTGTTGAATACGACTTTCATGGAATTTACAGAGACAACGGCACAAATCAACCAGTCTGAAAACAACTGAACAAGTTTTACTCGTTATTCAGGACATCCATGGATTTCACAGGAGCAGAAAAACTAGAAAGGCATCAATAATTGAAGCGTGCAGTTTCTAGGCGCTAACTCTAATTCTGAACATCATCTGCAGTTGCTAAGTGCAAACTCAAATTCTGAACATTATCTGCAGAGTAGAAGTTCGTTCTGAAAGGCTTCTACGCCTCCCCCTTATTCACGGGCTTATTCCAAACAAAAAGACCGGCGCTTGATGAGCCTCGACGAGAGGGTCACTCATCCTGGCCCACGCGCGACGAGTCCCCGCGGTGCCGCATTCCCGCACTCGATGAGCCCTGGCGGGCGGCGGCAGCCTCCTCGCGTATTGGACGAACGCAGAGTGTGCTGGCGGCCATGTGACCTGGCCGATGCATGACGAGCGCCGGCGGCGGCGGCCCACGCCGGCCTACTCTCCGCGTGCCCAAATAGCCCTAGAGGCCAGAGCATAGCACTATCGCTCGGCCTACTGCAAGTTAGAAGGAGGCAGATAATGGGGTGTTCCTAAAAAATGAACCGTAGCGTTCAAGGGGGTATATACAAATATCTTTAGGTGTCTTTAGTTCTCAACCCGATCCAATCTATACCGTACATTTCAGATCCGATGGTCTATGATGGATATATTGTATTCTTCCACTGAAATATGTTATTGCACCGGATACTTTCCCACGTTAAGACATGGCTACGCCGTTTTGATCCTAACTATATCAGTTTGCTTTCTAGGCCTTCTAGGATGGTGATTAATTCAGGCGGTGGCATCGTTATAGTAGCGCATCATTGATGTTGTCCTCGCAACGCTACTGGAGAAACGATTTTTACGTGTGAGTGGAAAGACATCTTTTCATGCGGAAGGCATATCCGCATGTCCGAGATGGTCCAGGAAAAGACCATTTTCACGTGCGGACGGCCTAACCGCACGGGAAGATCAATTGTCCCGTGCGGTTGGCTTAAACGGCCCGCATAGAAAGATCGATTATCTCGTGCTGGTCACTTTACCCGACTGCACGGGATAATTGATCTTCCCGTGCGGTTCGTTAAGTTGACCGCACAGAAAGATTGCATCATGTGCGCATTATTTTATGTGTGCTAGCTGCATGTGTTTAGCTATAGGTCTAGCTCTCTCTTTATGTATCCTCTCTCACCTTGTCTCTCTCTCCTCTCTTCTCTCTCTCAGTAATATTATCTATCGATCGAGATGCATGTATATATATATTCGCAAAAGAATTAAAAGACATTTAATTATTCCTCATAAAAAGATATAAATGTACATATCATACATGTTCATATACATATCAAGTTTCGTCTTGCAATTTACAATAGTTCGAAAGCACATAAAAAATAGACTTAATTAAAAATGATTACATATGGTTTTTTTCCTACTCTCTAAGTCGTTTGAATTTATCGTCCGTCGCAAGCTCGCTCTCCGGATCGTAGAAATCGTCCAAATGGTTGCAGACATCGTGGCATATGAACCGGCAAATATATGCAACCAAGTTGAGCATGGTTCGATTGTCGAACTGGTTCGCTACAACTGGAACGGACTCGATCTGTTTAAGAAGGAACACACATAGATACGATTAGGAAAATTATACAAGATCGATTTTAACGTGTAGAAAGATATTTTCTCTGAACACTTGTTCAAACTTTAATCAAAGTTTCTCCATTGTCGAGCATTGGCAGGATGTCAGATCATACCATCTGTCTTTTGACCCTCTTGATGCCATCTCATCAACTCGGCGTCGGTGGGGTTCGAGAACAATTGCTTCATGCGATCTTTCACTGTGAAGTACCACATCACCATGGCCGGAATCTTTTTTCCTAGCTCAACCAATGCATTTGGTTTGGCAACATCACTGTCGGCGGCACTGTTATCCTTTTTGTACCTACTCGCCCCACAAGTTGGACACTTGTCCAAGTCAGCGTATTCCTTGCGATAAAGTACACAGTGATTAATACATGCATGGATCTTTTCCACACCAAGAGATAATGGACATATCAGTTTCTTGACTTGATAGGTGTTAGCTGGCAACAAGTTAGGCTTAGGAAGCATAGCTCTCAGGAGACCCATCAAGTCGTTGAAATTAGTATTAGACCATCTGTGCCTGGCCTTCAATCTAAGAAGTTCTAGCACCGACCGCAACACTGTATAATCCATGTCACATCCCTTTGATTGATCATACAAAAGATCTTTCGCTGATTTCTGCAACGCCTCCCAATTGTTTAAATCTCTTGCTTTCTCTGTTAGGACCTTTGGTTCAGCATGCCGCAACATATCCTCAAGATCAAGATCAATATCAACCTCTGCATCGTCAAAACCGTAGCTGCCAAAATTACCCGTCATTTCACGGGACATATCCTCAATTATAAAATTCTCTGCCTCATCGAACCAAATATCAGCAATCTCTTCAGGAGCGGCGACTTCCCCATGATATGTCCAAACTGTGTAATTCTCCACAAATTCACGCTGAATTATGTGTCCCAAAATGATATTCGGACCTTTCCACATCTTCTAATTCTTGCAATCCATGCAAGGACAAAAATATCCTTCCTATTCTTCCTCAAAGCGTGTGCCTTCGTCTTATTAATAAATGTTGAAGCTTCTCTCATGAACATCGAATGAGTTCTCCGCGTCTCATACATCCATGTCCGATCCATCTAAAAAATTCACAACATAAAATAATATTATATTACCGGTGTTTTCTACATAAACCAATTAAACTTAAATCCTACTTTATAACTAACACTTCATTCACACCAAATAATAATACTAACACACTATTAATTACCAAAAAATGGTTCAATCAAAAACAAAATATTTGACCTACAAATTACAAAAATAGCTCAAAATGACCTATTCAAACAAGTTTAAATATCTTCGCATTCAACCAATGAAAATTTACAAAAATGAAAGCAAATGAATGAGATGATCAAGCATGTTACCTTTTATATTAATTTCAATCGAAGATTTCAAGTCTAAAACCTCCCACCAAAAGAAATTGCCTATTTTTGGAGAGAGAAACCGAGATGAAAAAAGTTCAAATATCTTCGCATTCAACCAATAAAATTTTTTAAAAATATAAACAAATGAAAGAGAAGATCAAGCATGTTACCTTTTGTAGTGATTGCAATTGAAGAATTCGAGTTGAAAACCTTTCCCCCCCATAGTTGCCTTTTTTTTAGAGAGAAACACTATATTAAATGTGACACTGTCGGGTTGGATAGTTGTTAGTGATATGCCCTAGAGACAACATGGAGATGTTGGATATCACGTCAATGTTTATGTATTTATGAATAAAGTGTTATTCAGGCCCATGAAATAGACATCTTGTATTGATCAATAAGTACGTGACTTATTTATGAGACTCGATATGTATGAATCTATTTCTAAACGATCCCGATCATATGTCATATTGTTGAAACAAATATGATTCTAAGATCGGCATGTTTATTGATTGATGATTATGTCTCATAGATCATGGGTATGGAGATACCAAATCAATAAACATAGACATATGTGTTAGAAAACACATTGTTCGATAGACCCACCATGAGACACTACAGGAATCAATGTGCCATTAGTTGGTCTCGGTAGTGTTGGTACAAAGTCCTTAGACCTGAGATCACCATGGATTCCAACATGTGTAGTAGCCTACTTTGGGACTACCAAACGCTATTCCGTAAATCGGGTAGTTATAAAGGTAGTTTTCGGGTTTGCTATGAAACATGGAGTGGGATGTGAGTGATCAAGATGGAATTTGCCCCTCCTTTGGAGAGATATCTCTCGGGCCCTCGAGGTAATGGATTATGGAAATGCATGGCCATGCTAAGTTGATTGAGGAGTCAATCAACAGATAGATCATCCAATACAGTTTGAGTGAATGGTTAAGCTATTGAAGGGATGGCACACATCTTGCCAATAGCTTAACTGGTATCGTGAGACAAAGGGATTTGTGTACACATTACAGGTTCAGAGCCGATATTATTCTTCTATACTATGATGTCAATATGTGCTACTAGGCGCCGCTGTTGACGGGTCGGCTGAGTTGGACTCGAGCCGACAATCGGCTAAGTTAGACTATAGCTGAGATCGAGTATTGATGCGAACTAGGGTGTCCCGATCTTTCGGTGAGTTGATGATAACTACGATTTGGAAGAAACGTTGACGATCCGACTACAACCGTACAAGACGTTGTGTTGCGCCTTAGCGATCGATACACCTCTCCGTGGGTTGTTGATCTTGCCGGTGCAGATCAACCTTATTCCTGCAAGCAAATCAAGAAACAAGCAAGAACAAGATAAAAGCAATCTGAATTACAAATAGGAATTGAATACAAATGATAAGATGGGGTTCCGAATCAAATAGAACGGATGGTCTAGCCGACACACGCGTCTATCGTAAGTAGCGATAGCTAAACTTACATAAACAAAACCCGAGTTGTTCTATGGCAGCTATGGGGTATATATAGGTGGGAGGACGACCTAGGGCTCCTAGGGTCATGCTCCACCTAGTTGGGGCGCACCCCACTTGGGCCCTACTTGGGCCGGGTCCCGATGAAGTTACAAGCCCATAGGCCCATTATAGGTGATGCAACATCTTGTTTCTGCGATTGCGGCTGATTGGGATGGAATTTTGAGATGAGGCTAGATCCGTTGGAAAGAGGACTCCAAGAGCTTTCCATCAAGTACTTATGGACCCAAATCGGAGCACGTATGCATATTTGACGGCCGTTTGAATTCAGCGCTGTCCTACAGTCCGAATTCAGCACCAAAACGTGTTGGATTAGATCTCTTTCTTTCCTTGGGCCAAAAGTGGCGTGAGAAGTACTTGGATTTGCCCCCAATCAATTTCTTTGTCCTCCATGTCTTCCATGTGTGTTTAACACTCTTTTGATCCAGGTATGTATTTCTGAAAATGTAAATAAACACATATCATGGTGTAGCATCAATTCATCAAAAGCATCAAATACAATCTTGATAAAGAATTCGTGCACCTTTAAATCAAAAGCTCCCAATGTGGTTGTATCCGAGGTGGTGATGTCCTCATTAAGTATACCTGAACCTACAGGGTCGCACGCTTAAGGGGATAAAATAGATACTCGAGTTGGACTCGGATACGGCTCGATCGGATAGGGATCCAATCGGATAGAGTCCTATGGTCTTACGACGTATGGGCGACCGACTCTATGAGATTCGGATAGGATCCGATTTGAAATAGAGTCCTGATCGGCCACTAGTCCCCCGACCAACTCTATATAAAGGGGCGAGGGTGGAGAGCCGCGACACATCGCTTGGATCGCTTTAAACCGAATCCGCAATGTAAGTCCCCGAGATCAAACTCCACGGAAACCCTCCCCACTTTCGAGCCAAACCCTAGCCTTGCATCGCGTGCTAGCACACGGGTGTTCGGCGTTCGTCCCCGAACGTGTGGATACAGGTAGGGCGCGCTGCTACGTTGCACGCCGTTGATCGGCTATGGAGGAATCGGCCGCGGTCGAGCGCACGGAGCGAGGCGCGAGAACATAGCCTGACGACTCGATCGATCATGCGGCATCTCGCAAATCAGCCGATTGGTGAATCGGCCGTCCCGGAATCGGCTCATCGGCCAGCACAGCCTGCAGACGGATAGCCCCGATTGGCTGTTTCCGCTGCACTCTCCAATCGGTAACGATCTATCGGCCCTTACTTGCAAGTGTTCCTGGTTTGCGCGGTTAAAAGTTTTTGTTTTCGCTAGCGTAGCCTCCGCGTAACCCTTCAAGGGTATCGAGCTAATCTTGCTTAGTTCGGGTTTTAGATTGATCCGGAACAAGTTTTGCGCATGGGTTGATTAGATCAATCGGTTTTACGGGATCTGTTGAGGAGAGTTAATGGTAATTGTGTTCCTTTATAGTGTATCGGAACGGCGTAATGTGATTACGTCGAAGTAATTTCCATATAACTCGGTTTGAGTTGGGTTCGAGATAGCGTTCCTTGATAGTGTATCGGAACAGTATAATGTGATTATACCGAAGCTATCTCGTAGTTCGACTTTATTTGCTGCCTCGCGCCTACGCAAACCATCTCCTTGATAGTGTATCGGGACGGCATAATGTGATTATGCCGATATGGTTTTCATAAGCGATTTCATAGATTGGATCTATGAATTTCATGTCATGTGCGTACCCCCTTATAGGTCGTCTCGGTGCCGTATCTCTGCGATAGGTAGAAAACGTTTCTACGCCTAACTTGTTTTTTGCAGAGAATGCTTTGAGATGGTATGGCCCTATTGTATGTATGAGATGCATGTGATGCATGTAATATTCTTTCATATGTGCAATGCTTGTAATATTCTTTCACGACCTACGAGTCGATGTAATCTTCAATTAGAGCTTCTATAGTAGTAGCTTAGTTTGAAGATATCAAGCATTCGGCACTCGGAAGAACGGTGATGAAGATGGAGATCCTCTACACCGGCATGGAGATCGAGATCACCATGTGAAGGGGGCCATACTATTTCATGCTATTCTACCTGCTTTCATATATGTGATATGTTTGTTTGATAGGATAGTATCCCTCGCGAAATTAAGTAGTAATGATGCCCTTCCAAATGATGCACCCGTCACCGTTATGCTCGTCAATGGTGGATCTGCCAAAGCATAGTGCCATTCTCTATCATAACACGAGGGGGTATATGTCATATACAACAGGAGCATTTGGTTTACTTAACAAGGCTATCAAAACAGTTTTGGGCCTTGGGGCATAGGTTGGCGCCGGGGCATGGAGATGCCACACCAACAACAAGAGTCACATAGAAATGTGATTAGCAAGGTGTTGCTTACCGATGTTACTAATTTTCTAGCAAAGATGCCAAAGCTCACTAGAAAATTAATTAACATGTGGATCTTGACCCAATACGTAACCTAGAGGGAAGGTGAAAAATACGTAATGGGAGTCCAATGTTAAATTGTTTAACAATAGACATAACATAAACATTGTGCTAAACTTTGCTTTTTCTGTTGTAGAATAAATGACGGCTAATACTACACCCAGTATCTTTAATTTGCGATATATTCTCGAAAAGAAAAAATTAAATGGAACAAACATTATGGATTGGTATCGCAACTTGAGAATTGTTTTCAAGCAAGAGCGTAAGGAGTACGTTCTTGAAGTAACCTATCCTGAGGATTTGCCAAATAATGCCACTGCAACTGCACGGAGAGCTTACGAGAAGCACACTAATGATGCCCTAGATATAAGCTGTCTCATGCTTGCTACAATGTCCCCTGAGCTTCAGAAGCAATATGAGAGCAGCGATGCTCACACTATTATTCAGGGGCTGCGTGGCATGTTTGAGAACCAAGCTCGGGCCGAGAGGTTCAACACCTCAAAGTCCTTGTTTGCGTGCAGTGCTTGTTGAGGGAATCCCGTCGATCCGCATGTGATAATGATGATTGGCTACATTGAGAGTCCTGGAAAACTAGGTTTTCCCCTTAGCCAAGAGTTGGCTACCGATGTGATTCTCCGCCGCTCCCTCCGAGCTTCGAGCCATTCATATTAAATTATCACATGAACAATATGGATAGAACCTTGGCTGAATTGCATGGGATGCTAAAGACAATGAGGAGAGTATCCAGAAAATGGTCATCATGTGATGATGATGCGTAAGGCTAAGCGCAAACCACCGTCAAGAAACTTTGCAACAAGAGGAAGTTAACTCCCGATGAGATCGCGAGTGCCTCTAATGCAAAGAAGGGCAAGAAGGGGTCGGCGGCATCAGATGCCGTTTGCTTCTATTGCAAGGAGACAGGCCACTGGAAGAGGAACTGCAACAAGTACATAGAGGATCTCAAAAAGAAGCAAAGTACGACTTTTGCTTCAGGTATTAATGTTATAGACATTAATCTTGCTACTTCACCCACGACTCTTGGGTATTTGATACCGGATCGTAGCTCATATTTGCAAATCGTTGCGGGAATGAGAAGAAGTAGAGGCTTAAGAATGGGCGAGGTGAACCCGCGCATCGGCAATGGAGCAAGCGTTGCTCAGCTTCAGCTCACACAGCACCACTTCATCTACCTTCAGATTAGTTTTGGAATTGAATAATTGTTATTGTATTCCAACACTATGTCAAAACGTTATTTTCGCTTCATGTTTGCAAGCAGAAGGATATGATTTTAGATCAATGGACAATGGTTGTTCAATATATCTTAGAGATATGTTCTATTTTCATGCTCCATTGGTGAATGGATTATACGTTTTGAATCTTGAAGGGTCTCCCATCTATAACATTAATACGTAAAGGCAACTCTCTAATGATATAAACCCCACGTTTATCCGGCATTGTCGCTAGGCCATATAAATAAGAAACGCATGGAGAAGCTCCATAAGGATGGATTGCTTCGCTCTTTTGATTTTGAATCATTTGAGACATGTGAGTCTTGTTTACTTGGTAAGATGACAAAGGCACCTTTCACGGAACATAGTGAGAGAGCAAGTGACTTGTTGGCACTCGTACATACCGATGTATGTGGACCAATGAGCTCAACGGCCGAGGTGGTTATCGCATTTCATTACCTTTACCGATGACTTTAGTAGATATGGTTATATCTACTTAATGAGGCATAAGTCCGAATCCTTTGAAAAGTTCAAAGAATTCCGTAATGAAGTACGTAATCATTTAGGGAAAACAATCAAGTTTCTACGATCGATCGTGAAGGAGAATACTTGAGCCAAGAGTTTGGTAATCATCTCGAAAGATTGTGGAATTGTTCCACGCTGACTCCGCCAGAACTCCAAAATAGAATGTAGTGTCCGAACGAAGAAATCGCACCTTGTTGGACATGGTGCGGTCGATGATGAGCCAAAGTGATCTTCCGTTATCCTTCCGGGGATATGCTCTTGAAACAACAGCGCTCACACTAAATAGAGTTCCATCTAAGTCGCTTGAAAAGACACGATATGAGATATGGACAGGGCAACCTCCTAGTTTGTCTTTTCTCAAATTTTGGGGATGTGAGGCTTATGTAAAACGTTTACAGTCTGACAAGCTCACACCCAAATCTGACAAGTACTTCTTTGTGGGATATCCTAAGGAAACTAAGGGATATTACTTTTATAATCGGGAACAAGGCAAAGTGTTTGTCGCACGACACGGTGTCTTCTTGGAGAAAGAGTTTCTTTCAAGAAGGGTTAGTGGGAGCAGGGTGCATCTTGAAGAAGTTCAAGAAACACCGTAAAACATTTCAAACCACGTAACCACAACAGAGGAGCAAAGTGTTGCGCCACCAAGACAAATATTAGGGCATTCGGATCTATAGAGATAGATCCAAGAGGCTAATTGGATTAAGCCAAAGTACATACATTGACAAGGTGTTGAAAAGGTTCAACATGCATGATTCCAAGAAAGGTTTCTTGCCCATGTCACATGGTATTAATCTTAGCAAAAACGTGTCCTCGACACATGATGAGCGGAATAAGATGGGTATGGTTCCATATGCTTCGGCAATTGATCCATAATGTATGCCATGCTTTGTACACGTCCCGATGTCTCGTACGCTTTGAGTGCTACGAGCAGATACTTCACATCCAGGTGAAGGTCACTGGATCGCCGTAAAGAATATCCTTCGCAACTGAGAAGAACTAAGGATATGTTCCTAGTCTATGGAGGTGAAGAAGAGCTCGTTGTAAGTGGTTACACCGATGCTAGCTTCCAAACAGACAAGGATGATTATAGATCGCAATCTGGGTTGTGTTTTGCTCGAACGAAGGCGCAAGTCACTGAAGAGTTCCAAGCAGATACCGTTGTCGATTCTACAACGGAGGCCGAGTACATTGCGCTTCGAAGCCGCAAAGGAGGCCGTTTGGATCAAGAAATTCGTTTCGAGCTTGGCGTGATGACTAGTGCGACTCGGTCCAATGTCTCTCTATTTTGATAATAGTGGAGCCATTGCGCAAGCCAAGGAGCCAAGGTCACATCGAAGTCCAAACACATACTTCGGCGATATCATCTCATCCGCGAGATAGTGGACGAGGTGATGTCAAGATATGCAAAGTGCACATGGATCTCAACATAGCCGATCCGCCGACAAAACCTCTCCTCACCAAGCATGAGGCGCACATAAGAGCAATGGGTATTAGATACTTACATGATTGACTCTAGAGCAACGAAGTCGCCGAGATCAAACTCCACGGAAACCCTCCCCACTTTCGAGCCAAACCCTAGCCTTGCATCGCGTGCTAGCACACGGGTGTTCAGCGTTCTATCCCGAACGTGTGGATACTGGTAGAGGCGCTGCTACGTTGCGCGCTGTTGATCGGCTATGGAGGAATCGGCTGCGGTCGAGCGCATCGGAGCGAGGCGCGAGAACACGCCGGACGACTCGGATCGGCCGCGGCATCTCGCGAATCGGCTGATTGGTGAATCGGCCGTCCCCGGGAATTGGCTGTCATCGCCGCACAGCCCGATCGGATAGCCCCGATTGGTTGTTTCCGCTGCACTCTCCAATTGGTAACGATCTATCGGCCCTTACTTGCAAGTGTTCCTGGTTTGCGCGGTTAAAAGTTTTTGTTTTCAGCTAGTGTAGCCTCCGCGTAACCCTTCAATAGCTGTTTTATGATGCATCATCGCGTGCGGTCCACTTAACGGCCCACACGAGAAAATGCATTATCCCATGTGGGCCGCACGGGATAATGCGTAATTATCCCGTGCAAGCCGTTAAGTGGACCGCACGGGATAATGCATTTTCCCGTGTGGTCCGATAACCGGTCCCCTGGAGACTGATTTTTTCAGACGTGACCACTTATGACTCGTCTGAAACCTATTGAAGATCTCGTCTAAAAAACCAAATCTCACATGCTTTACGTCGTTGATGCCACTGATAATAGCGTGGCGAACATTACTGGAGAAACCATCATTGGTTGAAGTGGCAAAAACCACAGTAGTCCCGGTTTGAGTTGCACCCGGGACTAGAGATGATCTCTAGTCCCGGTTTAAAAAGTCTACGGATTTCTAGGAACATTAGTCCCGGTTCAGTTCACGAACCAGACTAAAGATCACCTCTAGTCCTGGTTCAAATGTTGTCGAGCCTCGTCGAGCGCTAGGCACTTTAGTCCCGGTTGGTAACACCAACCGGGACTAGAGATTCTACCTCTAGTCCCGGTTGGTGCTACCAACCGGACTAAATATGCCCGGCGCTCCGACAGTTCCGACACTTTCTCGACACCATCTTTAGTCTCGGTTGGTAACACCAACCGGACTAAAGATGCTATTTTTGTCCCGGTGAGTTTGCCAACCGGCGCTAAAAGATAATTTTGATCTTAGTGCGGTTGGTAAAACCAACCGGACTAAAGATGGCTTGCTTTTTATACTCCTTCTTCCTCCTCCACCTCGAGCCTCTACACTTGTCTTCAAAGTTTTTCTCTAGCTAGAGGGGAGGTGCTGCCAAAATTTTTTGTGATTTTGTTTTGGTGATAATACACAAATCTTTGCTATCTACAAGGTTAGCAACTTCTTCCTCTTATGATCTATGCTTAGCACTTTGTATTTTACGGTTGTTTTCTATACATTAATCATCTCTAGATTTTTTTAAACATGAGGAGAGAGAAAATTTGTTTGGACTAATTATTTTGCTAAGCACATTATATTGTGTTGAGAAAAATTTGGGGAAAATAAAAAGGAAGAAAAGTAAGCTTAGCACGTCACGCTTATAGGAATTTAGTCCATACAATTTTATCTCAAAAAATATTTATGGAAAATGATGAGAGAGAATCTTTTGGAGAAAAAAGTTATAAAATAGATGACAAAGGACCTTTTAAAATAGATGCAAAATAATTAATTAATTTTATGCTTATCACTTTAAAAGACCTTTTAAAAATAATTCTATTTTTTTAGAACAACACATTACGTATATTGGATTAGTATATAATAATTGTCTGATTATATACATATAAGTATTGATGTTATATTGAAATGATTTGAATTTCGTGGAATTTTCTTACGATTTTTGTGCATTCCATGTAGATGGATCGGCAATGGATGTACAACGTGGATCGACGGTCGAGAGAGTTTATTCAAGGCGTCCATTATTTTTTGAGTGTGGCCGATGCCAACAAGCATAAGGGTTTCATACGTTGTCCATGTAAAAAGTGCAAAAACGAGAAGGAGTATTCTACATCAAGAATTATTCATGCCCACTTGTTTCAGTCGGGATTCATGGCTCACTACAATTGCTAGACATCGCACGGAGAGGTGGGGGTTGCAATGGAAGAAGATGAAGAAGACGACGACGACATTCCTGACCGTGGTCAATACGTGGGTTTGAAGAGAATACAAGGGCGAGGCGGGCGGGGATCCCGAAGAAAACGACGGTGCCAATGACCTTGGTCGATGTTGCGTGATGTACGGGGGACTCGCGAAGGCGTAAAGGAAGTGCAGAAATTGGAGCGTATGTTGGCGGACCACAAAAGGTCCTTGTACCCTGGCTGTGAACAGGGGCACAAAAAGTTAGGTATCACGTTGGAATTCTTACAATGGAAGGCAAAAAATTGTGTCAGTGACAAGGCATTTGGCGAGTTACTAAAACTCGTGAAGAACATTCTTCCGAGGGAAACGAATTGCCGGAATCAACGTACGAGGCTAAGAAGTTAGTCCGCCCTCTAGGACTGGAGGTACAAAAGATACACGCATGTCCTAACGATTGTATCCTCTACCATGGTGAGGAGTACGAGAACCTAGAAGCATGTCCGGTTTGTAAAGCACTTCGATACAAGATCAGACGAGATGATCCAGGCGAAGTTGACGAACGGCCCTCGAAGAAAAGGATTCCTGCTAAGGTGATGTGGTATTTTCCTATAATACCACGGCTGAAGCGTCTATTCAGGAACAAGGAGCATGCAAGAATGATGCGTTGGCACGTGGAAGAACGCCTACAAGACGGCATGCTGAGACATCCCGCCGATGGGTCACAGTGGCGAAACATCGATAGAACATTTGAAGACTTCGGCGAGGATGCACGAAACCTAAGGTTCGGCTTAAGCACGGACGGCATGAATCCTTTTGGAGAGATGAGCAAGCGGGCATAGCACTTGGCCCGTGACGATGTGTATCTACAACCTCCCGCCTTGGCTATGCATGAAGCGAAAGTACATTCGATGCCGGTTATTATTCAAGGCCCAAAGCAACCCGGTAACGACATCGATATGTACCGACACCACCGATTGAAGATCTAAAACTGCTATGGAATAAAGAAGGTGTTCCCGTGTGGGATGAAGATAAACAGAAATGCTTTAAACTACAAGGGTTGCTGTTTGTTACCATCAATGATTGGCTGCACTTGGCAACCTATTCTGACAGTCAAACAAGGGGTACAACGCTTGCACCCACCGTATGGATGAGACCGAGTGTACGTACCAAACATTGTAAGAAGGTAGTGTACATGGGCCATCGTCGCTTTCTGCCGCAAGCCACCCCGTCCGAGAAAAGGGAAACATTTTGATCAAAAGGCGACCATCGTTCTAAACCAAAGCATCGCAACGGAAAGGCCGTGTTTTCCATGGTGAAAGACCTCAAAGTAGTATAGGAAAGGGACCCGGCAACCAATCTATAGCAAGTGAAGGTGGTCACGCGGCGATGTGGAAGAAGAAGTCAATTTTTTGGGAGTTGCCCTACTGGGAAGTCTTGGACGTCCGCCACGCAATCGACGTGATGCACCTCACCAAGAACCTTTGCGTAAACTTGCTTGGCTTTCTAGGTGTATACGGAAAATCAAAAGATACACTTGAGGCACGTAACGATCCGAAACATATGGCACAACGCGACGGCCTTCACCAAGAACCAAAGGATAAAGGAGCCCAATACCTAAGTCCAAAATACACTGAGCAGAGCAGAGGAGGAAATAATGTTTGAATGCCGAGAGCATCAAGGTACCGTCCGGATACTCCTCGAATATAAAGGGAATAATAAGCACGAAGGATAAGAAGTTCACAAATCTAAAGTCCCATGACTCGCCATGTGCCGATGACACACCGCTTCCCGTTATAATTCGAGGTATCCTTCCCGATAATGTCCGGCAACAATAAAAAAGCTATGTGCTTTCCCGAACGCAATTTCACAAAAGATCATCGATCCGCATAGACTAGAAGACTTTCAAAATGATGTGGTCCACTGTCTTGTCGCTTTGAGATGATCTTTCCGCCTTCCTTCTTCAATATCATGACACATCTCCTATGCCACCTTGCCAAAGAGATCCGTATCCTCGGTCCGGTATTCCTACACAACATGTTCCCTTTCGAGAGGTATATGGGCGTTCTAAAGAAGTACGTTCATAACCGTTCGCGTCCGGAGGCCAGCATCGCCAATGGATATGGAACAGAGGAGGTGATTGAGTTTTGCGTCGACTTTATTGAAGACCTCCGTCCCATCGGGGTGCTTGAATCAAGCCATGAAGGTAGACTACGGGGGAAGGGAACTCTTGGAAGGAAGGCAATAATGAACATAGACAATGACTTGTACAGAAAGCACATTGGACCGTGCTGCAACAATCTTCATTGGTGGCTCCTTACATCGAGGAGCACTTGGCGATTGTTCACTCGAAAACATCGGTAAGACGGATGCCTAGATTACACGCCATCACATCGATGCATTCCCTACTTGGCTGCGACATCATCTCATGGGCAACGCGAGCATTGAGCAACAAGTAGCCTTCTTGGCGAGGGGTCCATCTTGCTCGATCACCACATTCCAGGCATATGAAATCAATGGGTACACATTTTACACACGGGCCCAAGACTTAAAGAGCACGAATCAGAACAGCGCTGTCCGCATCGATGCCGTGGGATACGACGGTACGGCTAGCACATATTACGGCAAAGATCGATGACATATGGGAGCTGGACTATGGACCTCCGAAGGTCCCTCCGTTTCGGTGCCGAGTGGGTTAGGCTTGGTGGTGGAGGCGTAACCATTGATGCAAGTGGGATGACAACGGCCGACCGAGCAAGGTTGGATACTCGATGAACCTTTCGTACATGCCAATGATGTACGACAAGTTTTCTATGTCAAGGACATGGCTAGCAAATCAAAGAAGGGGAAAGGGTCCGACGAGCCAAAGCGCCACGTGGTTCTCCTAGGCAAAAGGAAAATCATGGGAGTCGAGGATAGAACTGACGAAGATTACGATCAGTTTGACGGGCAACCTCTGTTCACGGTGGCGGTTGACCCGAGTATCCTCCTATCAATTGATGACACCCCTTACTCACGCAACGATCATAACAAAGGAATAATTGTGCGGAGAAAGTATGTGAGGACAAATGTTACATAGCTAAATTTATGTATGGACGATGTAAATTAAATTGAATCATTGAATATTATCCCTATCTTCCACTTGACCTTATTCAAGATCTATAATTACATCAAGAACCTTGGTACGTACTATCCATAGAATAGGGCATTATATATAAATACCTATCTTTTATCGAAACACCATGTTAATTATATATAAACATATGTTAATTATATATGAATATAAAATATATTAACATATGAACATTATAATTATACATGAATATAAAATACAATAGAATAGGGCATTATAATAATTAGTCCCGGTTTGTTACAAAAACCGGGACTAGAGGTGAATTTCATTGGGCGGAAAACATCTTTAGTCCCGGTTTGAGCCATCAACTGGGACTATTGGTGTCGACCGACCGCGCCACGTGGCTGCCCTGCATCTTTTGTCCCGGTTGGTGGATTCAACCGGGACAAAAGATATGATCTTTACTCTCGGTTGAAGCCACCAACCGGGCAGACATCTTTGCTCCCGGTTGGTGGCTTCAACCGACTAATGTTTGTATCATGTGTCCCGTTGGAGCCACCAACCGGGAGTAAAGGATCTTCTCAGATCGGTTGTTGGATTCAACCGGGACAAATGACGCCGTGACTATATATAGCAAGGGCCTTACCGGGGATCCAACACTTAGCCGTTTCGCACTTCGGAACTGCATCGTCTTCGTCGCCGTCGCCGAGCCCTGTGTCGACGCCGCAAGACGCCGTCTCCGCCGTCTTCATCGCCGGGAGGACCTCCGCTCCGCCGTCTTCGTCGCCGTCGCAGTTAGCACCGCCCGCCCTAAGATTTCCGACATTATGCGCTAGGGTTGGGCCGCCGTCGACGCCATCGCCATCGTGGCCATCGTCGCGGCGCCGCCGCCGCCGCCCTCCCCACGCCACCCGCCCCTTGCGCCCTCCCCACGCCCCCGAGCCGGCCGGCCCCTAAACCCTAAACGGTCGCGCGCCACGCCTCCACTCCACGCCGCCGCCGCCGCACTCGTGAATGTTAATGAATTTTGAGTATATGTGTATTTTGAATATATGTGTATTTTGAATATATGAATTTTGTATGTATGGGTATTTTGAATATATGATTTTTGTATGTAAATGGACTGTTATATGTAAATGGACCTTATCGAGTTCTTGAGAATTTTGAATATTGAATATGTATTTACATATGAAATTTGAATGTTTATGGGAATTGCGAATTTTGTATTTTTGAACGAACGAGAATGCTAAAATCAACAAATGGTCGTGAACGAACGGACGAACGAACAAACTAAAGAGTGTTCGTTCGTTCGTTCGGCCGTGGACGGACGGACGTTCGCGAATGGATGAACGAACGTCGACGAACGGACATCTCCTTTCCTCAATTTTTCATTTCCTATCCAATGATATAACCGAATAATTTTTTCAGAATTCTTTGATTAAGATCTCAACCCACAACAATCAAATGGCGATTGTAACGAGGAACAGACTTCTCCATGATGAGATCGCACGAGGAACAGAGGTTTACAACGAGGAGGGGAATGAAGATACAAATCAATACCTCAACGAGGAGGGGACGTGTAGGGGAACGATGAGGAGAATGAGGGCTTCGCCTCCGCCTCCGCCTCCGCCGGGACGAAGAGGGCACACGGGCAACGCGGTCTCAACAAGCGCATAGAGGGTCGACATGTCATAACGGAGGTAGAATCCGACGGTCGCCCTATTGCCCCAGGACGCCGCAAGGAAGTTTGTGGCGCACGCGGATGGGTGGTGAGGGATCACGTGCCCGTAAGCATTGCCAACCGGAGGCGATCAAGGACGGAGGAGATGAGCGAGCTATCTCCCGCACTCGAGAAAGAAATGTTGTGGACTACAATGCGCAAACGTTCACCATCCCACTCACAACAAGCAAGGTCAAGGAATGGACGTTAAAGAAAATGGCGAGCTCTTCAGAACTACAAGAAAGAGTTACACAAGAAATATATCCCAAGGGCCGCCCGACTTTGACAAGTTCCCGAAGCTCGAGATCATTGGGATGCTTTTGTTGAACATAAGACTGGGAAGAAGCACAAGCTATCATAGAAAAGAACAAGGCCAATGTAGCTAAAAAGAAATACCATCACAAGCTTGGGTCGGCGGCTATAAGAAAGCAATGGAGAAATGGGAGAAAATGGAAGCCGACCTTGAAGCGCGAGGTATCGTTCCTGTGCACAACCACCTGGCCGGAACGAGCAAATCACCGGTTTTATGCTCACGGCGGCTCACTTAATCCCGTCGATGGCACAGCTTATCTTTGGTGATGAAATTCAAGAAGCCGGATGGAGGTTAGAGGAAGCGCTGCAGCCACTTCCTCGGGCGCGTTCAGCCCGGACAGAGAGAAGGACGAGCTAACGCTCGCCCTCCAAAACCCGAGCACCCGGGCGAATGCGAGGAAAAGGCGTCATCCCCCGGAAATACGGGTTCCAAGCCGACGTCGACACATATAAGAGCCGAATGAGGTCAAAGCGAGATAATGATGCGAGGTTCGCCGAGATGGAAATGAGGCTCTCACAGATTGATCGATTGTGGACAAAAGGCTGGCCATAAGGTTGGCGAGAGAGCGGAGCCATTGGGTTAGCCAACATGGCTCCAAGAATACCACTCAACTACAAGAAGTGCAGAAGAACAAGCGCTTCAACTGAAAATGAAGGCGATTTAGCCCCACAATCCGAACCGGTCCGCCATGCCCCGTTGATGACATCACACAACGAACACCATGTGAGCTGCACATTCCGCTAAAGAACATAACAATAAAGGTATGTTCGTACTTTTATGTTGTACGTATATTTCGTTGAATAACTTGTCAATCAATGTTCATTACTAACTAATAAACAATCTTCTCGAACAGTCGCGTCGGGCATGGCCATTCCAAGAGAACGAGACGGCACCTATCACTCCCGACCCGTTCCACCTGCGTACTCGAAAGTTGAAATTGAACAGTGGAAACGAGGCTATGAAGATCTCGAGCTGGATATTGCCGGAGGAGACGGGAGCCGACGCTAGGAGAAACAACTAACGGAATATTTCTCGGAGGAAGATCTTCATAATATTCCCCGACGTGGGTCGTCTCCTCCGTCTCCACGTGGGCGTCTCCCTCCGTCTCCACGTGGGCCGTCTCCTCCGCCTCCACGTGGGCCGTCTCCTCCGCCTCCTTCACCGCCTCCGCCTCCTCCACCTCCTGCGTCGCCTCCACGAGCACCGACTCCTAAACGGTCGTCTCCAACTCCACCACCTTCTCAGACTCCTCCGTCGCCACAACGAGCACCGACTCCTAAACGGACAACATCTCGAGCCACGTGGTCAAGGTCAACCAGCAAGTGGACCAAGAAGCAAGAGGCCTAAACTTGACCCGCTCCCACCAGCCCCAAAGAAAACGGCGTACGACATGACTCCGCAGGAGCTGCACAAGGCCGTCCAAGCTGAAGTCAAGGCTCACTTCGAAAGAAGTCTCCGAGAAGCCTCCCGAAATCCCCAGAGACCAAGGACTTCTTCAAGAAGATGTACCTAACGCCACAGCCTAAACCGCAACCTCAACCGCATCCGACTACGACAGGACTATTCGAAAGGTCGCGTCAAGGTGAAGAGAACGGGCAAAGATGTACCCTGGCCGGTGTTCCAAATGTTATATCGACTTAAGACAATTTATGGAATCTGGAATTTCAATGGATCAATTACATGGCCGTGCTCCTCGGCGAAGGCTCACGAAATACAAGTTCAAACTTGGAAAGCCTCTTGTAAAGCCGGATCAAGTGAAAAAGCTACCAACACGATGTACCGCTTCCACAAGTGGTACATGCAAGAATCCAGCAAGGGTGGAGAGATGGTAACGGGCAAATATTCACAGACTATTTCGTCGATGGAGGTGACGACTTCTATATCCGATTCGAAGACATATTCGACCTCTACCAGCTTGATGCCATCGACGTCTCACTTCTAGCCACGCGGGCTTTGTAAGTTTCGTTCGTTATTTTGTTTCTTACCTTCTTGTATTTAGCCGACTAAAATTCTTTTTAACCGTTGTAGAATGGCGATGCAATACGCAACATGCACGACGTAGCAAACATGGATTCATGGATCCACGCAAAATCAACGGCGTATTGGTTGATCATTTTCTTGATCCAACACTGGACAACATTTACAAGTCGTTGGTGATAAACCACTATCGGTCATTTATCCTTCGCCCTACAACACTTGCGTAAGTATTTTCTTCCTTCCGTACCGATTTCAATTCCGTGTGCATACATAAATTTTTCATATGTGTCATCTAAACCACTTTGCAGATTCCACTAGGTTCTATTAGTAATTGACATGGATAACTCGCGGATCCATGTCTTTGACTCAATGGATAAACCAGATCCACATACACAAAGATATTTGAACCGCTAAATAGGTAATGCCATCTTACTTGCTAGCTATTGCATATATGCGGTTCTCTCGATAATTACTAGCTAAATTTTAACCGCACGTAGGGCATGGGAACGGCTTCGACTAATGTTCGCGGAAATTGGAAAGATAAGCTCTCCGTGAGGATGAACTTTCCAGTGAGTAACATGCTCTAAAGTTGTTTTGAATTATTACTTTGTTCTAAAATATGAAATGTATATTAAACTTGTCGTCGTTTGTTCTTTAGTGCGCAAAACAGTCGCGAGGGCACCAACTTATGCGGATACTACGTCTGTGACTACATTCACCGCTTTGTGACCGATGTCACAACTATCGACGATATAGATGTACGTATAACAGCTATTCATACATTACGTACTGATTTCTTATTAACTTCATATATTTATTTCTCGTTTGATCGAATTAATGACAGCTTATGCAAGTAAGAGACAACCTCCCCCACGAGATTTTCATACAAGCCGCTCAGGAAGAATTGATGAGATTTATAAACGAGGAGATCATTGATCCCACGGGAGAGTTCTATTTTAATTTAAGTAACTTAACCACCGGATCCATAAAATAGACAATGTTTTATAACATACGAAATATATGTGGATATTGTACATATGTGTATATGTTTTGGTAATATATTATATGTATATATTTTCTTTCTTAAGTTCATTTATATGTGTGTAACTTATATATTTATAAATATATATTATATAATATATATTTATAAATATATGTGTGTAAAATAATAATATGTGTGTAATATGTAGTATATGTAGCACTGTTGAAGAAAGAATAAAATTAAAAATATAAAAATTCTTTAGTCTCGGTTGAAGCCACCAACCGGGACTAAAGATGGCGCAGCCGGCCACGTGGCTCGCCATCTTTAGTCCCAGTTGGTGGCTTAAACTGGGACTAAAGGTGCATATTTAGTCCCGGTTATTTAACCGGGACTAGAGATCGCCCATCTCTAGTTCCGATTCGTAGTTCCGGCTTTGACAACCGGAACTACTGGGGTTACGAATCGGGACAGTTGTGGCTTTCTCCAGTAGTGGAAGTAGCTGTCCTTTTACGGTGGCAGATGAGGCAAGGAAATCACAATCAAGTTTGATGTACTTAGCAAGCTATTTGGGTGGATGCTCAACTTGTTTTAATTGATTGTTGTGTCATTTGTGATGTGTACCATATTTGTAATCATATATAATATCATGAGTCGTAGCCACAACCGGCATCCTCGTATTTTTTTTATGTATAAGACATTTAATTATAATCCCTTTGCACAAATTACCTATCCAATAATTGAACTGTTTTTATCTCTGTCTTGCCACGTGCTTGATTCGCATGATAAACAAATGTTCGAAATGACAGATTGACACAATTGATGACAATATTAGGTATGATGCAATGATTAAGTTACTGTCCTCGTAGTTGCACAGCTAGATCAGCGACTTTACATATTACCTTCGTCTCAAATTACTTGTTTTTCTAGATTTTTTGGCATATGCTAAGGTTTGAAATAAAAAAATATAATGTCCTTATCAGTATATGTCGAAACAAGAAGCTAACAGGAAGGTAAGATACCCTCCCTTAGAGAGTCAGGGTACAAGCTCCAAGCTCATGGTCAGGACGTGTGAAAGAGTAAGCGGAAACAGGTGGTTTATACAAGTTTTCGGGCCATTAAAAAGCGTAACACACTACTCTTGTATTCTTGCACTATGTGATGATGATCAAGTTTACAAGGATGTTAGTGTGATGTGCTAAGTGGGAGAGGATGAACCCTTCTTCACTGAGTCTAAGGGTTAAATCTAACTTAGCCTATTTCAGGCAGGCGAACCCTTTTCTCTATGGCATGAATCCTTCTTTTGTATGTAAAGGAGAGTCCACAGCACCCATGCATGCATACAAGGACGGGCCCAACCTCATAGGGGTTGATATGCTTGATCTTATAATTGTCCCTCCAAACAGCTGGTCGGATGTGATTGGCTTACCTACCAACTAACATGTGGGCAGCAGAAGTCTTCGTCCCAGTTGTTGATGGGTCCATCCATCGCCACGGATGCTGGAAAGGGGGGCTCGTGGAATGCATGTTGAGGGTGCGTCGTGCCGCCCACCTTTTTCTTCGAGGCCACATGAGCACACGAGAGGCGACATGCACAGCCACATCCCCCATGTCGTCCGTGATCGTTTCATAAGATGTGTTACATCTACAATTACTGCGAAATGACATGATAAAGTAGACCAGATCAAATCCCCTTAATAAAAGAGATTTCCCCAGGAGACCTTGTGTCCTGGCACTGTCCTATGGGCCTTGGCCCCACCCACAACAATTGTTGGGGCCCCGAGGTGAGGAAGAGCTGCTTTGCCCTCAGGTCGTCTTTGTCAGTTCGAGCAACACTTGGATTCCTACATCATTTCCTATTTTGTCCATGGTGGGTTTCCATGACGTCCTAAGGGCATGTACAACGAGTCTTTTTATCCCATCTATAAGATGACATTTTTGCAAAAAAAGTCCCTCCACCAGGGAAGAGACGACTGCCCCGTCGCCTGGTGAGGCGACGGCCTCGGCTCGTGGCCCGAGACCTAGAGAAACAGGAGCAGAGTTGTACGAGCGTCTTGTCTACTCGCGAATTCGGGGCCGCGTGGCTGTCCGGAGCTTGGCCGGCGGCGGCAATGACGGACATGCGGCGTCGGTGAGAGAGTGCTGGGGAGAAAGAGAGGCAAGATAGGGAGAGAAATAGAGGCAAGGAAGGAAAGAAGGCGGCGAGGTCGAGGCGGCATGCTCACGGCGAGGACTGGCAGGGGCGTGCTCGAGCTAGAGTGCCACGGGTGCGCCAACGCCACCGACGACGGGGACAACGCGCGTCGACATGGGCGTCAACCTCATCGGCCTTCTTCCGGATGGCAACGGCGGTGAGGCCACCACCGCGGCCCTCCCTGTGGTCCTCGGCGCCACCACCCGCGCCACCCGCGGAGTGCTGCGTCATCGAGATGGTCGAGGAAGGCGTCGGCGAGGACGAGGACGAGGACGACGAGGTAGATGGAGGCGAGAGCGGAGAAGGCGGCGAGCTAGGAAGGGAGGTGGCCAGCGAGCGCGGATGCGGGGAGTTGAAGAGAGAGGAGGAGGAGGGCTCCCGCAGGCCATCCGCCCGAACTCCTACAGGCCAGTGCCCCAACCAGTGCGATTAGGTGTGCGGCAGAGGCGACGGGAGAGGCAGAGGCGGTGGAGGTGGCCGGCACGCTTGGGTGCGTGGCGGGCGTGGCGAGAGAGGCGCAAACGACGGAGGTGGTCAGCGCTCGGGAGAGGGGAAGAGAGTCGAAAGAAGAAGCCAAAAGAAGCACGATGGTAAAAAAAATTATTTATAGTTTACAACATTAAATCTTACAAATGAACCCCCTTTCTATGGGTTGTTGTTAGTGATATGCCCTAGAGGCAACATGGAGATGTTGGATATCACGTCAATGTTTATGTATAAATGAATAAAGTGTTATTCAGTTCCATGAAATAGACATCTTGTATTGATCAATAAGTACGTGACTTATTTATGAGACTCTATATGTATGAATCTATTTCTAAACGATCTCTGATCATATGTCATATTGTTGGAACAAATATGATTCTAAGATCGGCATGTTTATTGATTGATGATCATGTCTCATAGATCATGGGTATGGAGATACCAAATCAATAAACATGGACACATGTGTTGGAGAACACATTGTTGAATAGACCCACCATGAGACACTACAGGAATCAATGTGCCATTAGTTGGTCTCAGGTAGTGTTGGTACAAAGTCCTTAAACCTGAGATCACCATAGATTCCATAAGAGATTTCATAGATTGGATCTATGAATTTCGTGTGGTGTTCCGCCGTGTGCGTACCCCCTTATAGGTCATCTCGATGTCGTTTCTCTGCGATAGGTAGAAAACGTTTCTACGCCTAACTTGTTTTTGCAGAGAATGCTTTGAGATGGTATGGCCCTATTGTATGTATGAGATGCATGTGATGCATGTAATATTCTTTCATATGTGCAATCCTCGTAATATTCTTTCATAGTGCAATGCTTGTAATATTCTTTCACGACTGCGAGTCGATGTAATCTTCAATTAGAGCTTCTATAGTAGTAGCTTAGTTTGAAGAAATCAAGCATTCGGCACTCGAAAGAACGGTGATAAAGATGGAGATCCCGTACACCGGCATGGAGATGGAGATCACCATGTGAAGGGGGCCATACTATTTCACTATATGCTATTCTTCTTGCTTTCATATGTGATATGTTTGTTTGATAGGATAGCATCCCTCGCAAAATTAAGTAGTAATGATGCCCTTCCAAATGTTGCACCCGTCACCGTTATGCTCGTCAATGGTGGGTCTGCCAAAGCAGAGTGCCATTCTCTATCATAACACGAGGGGGTATATGTCAGACATATACATGCAGGAGCATTTGGTTTACTTAACAAGGCTATCAAAACAGTTTTGGGCCTTGGGGCATAGGTTGGCGCCGGGCATGGAGATGCCACACCAACAACAAGAGTCACATAGAGATGTGATTAGCAAGGTGTTGCTTACCGATGTTACTAATTTTCTAGCAGTGATGCCAAAGCTCACTAGAAAATTAATTAACATGTGGATCTTGACCCAATACGTAACCTAGAGGGAAGGTGGAAAATACGTAATGGGAGTCTAATGTTAAATTGTTTAACAATAGACATAGCATAAACATTGTGCTAAACTTTGCTTTTTCCTGTTGTAGAATAAATGGCGGCTAATACTACACCCAAGATCTTTTAATTTGCGATCTATTCTCGAAAAGGAAAAATTAAATGGAACAAACTTTATGGATTGGTATCGCAACTTGAGAATTGTTCTCAAGCAAGAGCGTAAGGAGTACGTTCTTGAAGTACCCTATCCCGAGGATTTGCCAAATAATGCCACCGCAACCGCACGGAGAGCTTAAGAGAAGCACACTAATGATGCCCTAGATATAAGCCGTCTCATGCTTGCTACAATGTCCCCCGAGCTTCGTAAGCAATATGAGAGCAGCGATGCTCACACTATTATTCAGGGCTGCGTGGCATGTTTGAGAACCAAGCTCGGGCCGAGAGGTTCAACACCTCAAAGTCCTTGTTTGCGTGCAGCTTGTTGAGGGAATCCCGTCGCCCGCATGTGATAAAGATGATTGGCTATATCGAGAGTCCGGAAAACTAGGTTTTCCCCTTAGCCAAGAGTTGGCTACCGATGTGATTCTCCGCCGCTCCCTCCGAGCTTCGAGCCATTCATATTAAATTATCACATGAACAATATGGATAGGACCTTGGCTGAATTGCATGGGATGCTAAAGACAAATGAGGAGAGTATCCGAAAAACGGTCATCATGTGATGATGATGCGAAGGCTAAGCGCAAACCACCTATCAAGAAGCTTTGCACCAAGAGAAAGTTAACTCCCGATGAGATCGCGAGTGCCTCCAATGCAAAGAAGGGCAAGAAGGGGTCGGCGGCATCGATGCCGTTTGCTTCTATTGCAAGGAGACAGGCCATTGGAAGAGGAACTGCAAGAAGTACATGGAGGATCTCAAAAAGAAGCAAAGTACGACTTCGCTTCGGTATTAATGTTATAGACATTAATCTTGCTACTTCACCTACGACTCTTGGGTATTTGATACCGGATCGTAGCTCATATTTGCAAATCGTTGCGGGAATGAGAAGAAGTAGAGGATTGAGAAGGGGCGAGGTGAACCTACCGTCGGCAATGGAGCAAGCGTTGCTACGGCTTGCTGTCGGCACAGCACCACTTCATCTACCTTCGATTAGTTTTGGAATTGAATAATTGTTATTGTGTTCCAACACTATGTCAAAACGTTATTTTCGCTTCATGTTTGCAAGCGGAAGGATATGATTTTAGATCAATGAACAATGGTTGTTCAATATATCTTAGAGATATATTCTATTTTCATGCTCCATTGGTGAATGGATTATACATTTTGAATCTTGAAGCTTCTCCCATCTATAACATTAATACGAAAGGCAACTCTCTAATGATATAAACCCCACGTTTATCCGGCATTGTCGCTTAGGCCATATAAATAAGAAACGCATGGAGAAGCTCCATAAGGATGGACTCGCTTCACTCTTTTGATTTTGAATCATTTGAGACATGTGAGTCTTGTTTACTTGGTAAGATGACAAAGACACCTTTCACGGGACATAGTGAGAGAGCAAGTGACTTATTGGCACTCGTACATACCGATGTATGTGGACCAATGAGCTCAACGGCCGAGGTGGTTATCGTACTTCATTACCTTTACCGATGACTTTAGTAGATATGGTTATATCTACTTAATGAGGCATAAGTCCGAATCCTTTGAAAAGTTCAAAGAATTCCGAATGAAGTACAGAATCATTTAGGGAAAACAATCAAGTTTCTACGATCGATCGTGGAGGGGAATACTTGAGCCAAGAGTTTGGTAATCATCCGAAAGATTGTGGAATTGTTCCACGCTGACTCCGCCAGAACTCCACAATGGAATGGGGTGTCCGAACGGAGAAATCGCACCTTGTTGGACATGGTGCGGTCGATGATGAGCCAAAGTGATCTTCCGTTATCCTTCGGGGATATGCTCTTGAAACAAAGCGCTCACACTAAATAGAGTTCCATCTAAGTCGGTTGAAAAGACACCATATGAGATATGGACAGGGCAACCCCTAGTTTGTCTTTTCTCAAAATTTGGGGATGTGAGGCTTATGTAAAACGTTTACGGTCGACAAGCTCATACCCAAATCGACAAGTGCTTCTTTGTGGGATATCCTAAGGAAACTAAGGGATATTACTTTTATAATCGGGAACAAGGCAAAGTGTTTGTCGCCCGACACGGTGTCTTCTTGGAGAAAGAGTTTCTTTCAAGAAGGGTTAGTGGGAGCAGGGTGCATCTTGAAGAAGTTCAAGAAACACCGAAAACGTTTCGCGACCACGAAACCACAACAGAGGAAAAAGTGTTGCGCCACCGGTAGATACACCAGCCCCACGGAACCGAAAGATCACGTCGTGCGCCCGACAGTACACAAAGCGGAACAACGTGATATATTGTTGTTGGACAACGATGAACCTAAGACCTATGAGGAAGCGATGGTGGGACCCGATTCCAACAAGTGGCTTGGAGCCATGAAATCCGAAATAGAATCCATGTACGACAATCAAGTTTGGAACTTGGTTGATCCACTGATGGTGTCAAAACCATTGAGTGTAAATGGGTTTTTAAGAAAAGGCCGATATGGATGGAAATGTTCACATCTATAAGGCGCGATTGGTGGCGAAAGGTTTTAAACGGATTCAAGGAGTTGATTATGATGAAACCTTCTCGCCCATTGCAATGCTTAAATCTATTCGGATTATCCTAGCGATTGCTGCATATTTCAATTATGAGATATGGCGGATGGATGTCAAAACGGCTTTCCTAAATGGAAACCTAAGCGAGGATGTATACATGATACAACCTCGGGGTTTTGTCGATCCGAATCGCCGGAAAGATATGCAAGCTACGTAAATCCATTTATGGATTGAAGCAAGCATCTTGGAGTTGGAATATTCGTTTTGATGAAGTAATCAAAGGGTTTGGTTTCATCAAAAATGAAGAAGAGGCCTGTGTTTACTAAAAGGTCAGTGGGAGCGCAATTGTATTTCTAATCTTATATGTGGATGACATATTACCGATTGGAAATGATATCCCTATGCTTGAATCCGTCAAGTCTTCATTGAAAAATAGTTTTTCCATGAAAGACTTAGGGAGGCAAGATATATATTGGGCATTCGGATCTATAGAGATAGATCCAAGAGGCTAATTGGATTAAGCCAAAGTACATACATTGACAAGGTGTTGAAAAGGTTCAACATGCATGATTCCAAGAAAGGTTTCTTGCCCATGTCACATGGCATTAATCTTAGCAAGAATCGGTGTCCTCGACACATGATGAGCGGAATAAGATGGGTATGGTTCCATATGCTTCGGCAATTGGATCCATCATGTATGCCATGCTTTGTACACGCCCGATGTCTCGTACGCTTTGAGTGCTACGAGCAGATACCGCCGATCCAGGTGAAGGTCACTGGATCGCCGTAAAGAATATCCTTAAGTACTTGAGAAGAACTAAGGATATGTTCCTAGTCTATGGAGGTGAAGAAGAGCTCGTTGTAAGTGGTTACACCGATGCTAGCTTCCAAACGGACAAGGATGATTATAGATCGTAATCTGGGTTCGTGTTCGCCCGAACGGAGGCGCAGCACCGGAAGAGTTCCAAGCAGATAGTGTTGCGATTCTACAACGGAGGCCGAGTACATTGCTGCTTCGAAAGCGCAAAGGAGGCTATTTGGATCAAGAAATTCGTTTCGAGCTTGGTGTGATGACTAGTACGACTGGTCCAATGTCTCTCTATTGTGATAATAGTGGAGCCATTGCGCAAGCCAAGGAGCCGAGGTCACATCGAAGTCCAAACACATACTTCGGCAATATCATCTCATCCGCGAGATAGTGGATAGAGGTGATGTCAAGATATGCAAAGTGCACACGGATCTCAACATATCCGATCCGCCGACAAAACCTCTCCCTTAGCCGAAGCATGAGGCGCACACAAGAGCAATGGGTATTAGATATTTACATGATTGACTCTAGTGCAAGTGGGAGATTGTTAGTGATATGCCCTAGAGGCAATATGGAGATGTTGGATATCACGTCAATGTTTATGTATAAATGAATAAAGTGTTATTCGGTTCATGAAATAGACATCTTGTATTGATCAATAAGTACGTGACTTATTTATGAGACTCTATATGTATGAATCTATTTCTAAACGATCCCGATCATATGTCATATTGTTGGAACAAATATGATTCTAAGATCGGCATGTTTATTGATTGATGATCATGTCTCATAGATCATGGGTATGGAGATACCAAATCAATAAACATGGACACATGTGTTGGAGAACACATTATTGGATAGACCCACCATGAGACACTACAGAATCAATATGCCATTAGTTGGTCTCGGTAGTGTTGGTACAAAGTCCTTAAACCCGAGATCACCATAGATTCCAACATATGTAGTAGCCTACTTTGGGACTACCAAACGCTATTCCGTAATGCGGGTAGTTATAAAGGTAGTTTTCGGGTTTGCTATGAAACATTGAGTGGGATGTGAGTGATCAAGATGGAATTTGCCCCTCCTTTGGAGAGATATCTCGGCCCCTCGAGGTAATGGATTATGGAAATGCATGGCCATGCTAAGTTGATTGAGGAGTCAATCAACGACGATAATCCAATACGGTTCGAGTGAATGGTTAAGCTATTGAAGGGATGGCACACATCTTGCCTATAGCTTAACCGGTATCGTGAGGCAAAGGGATTTGTGTACACATTACAGTTCGAGCCGATATTATATTCTTGTATACTATGGTGTCAATATGTGCGCTAGGCCGCCGCTGTGGAGTCGGCGAGTTGGACTCGAGCCGACGGTCGGCTAAGTTAGACTATAGCCGAAACCAAGTATACCCGAACCTACTGTGGTCGCACGCTTAAGGGGATAAGAACGCATTCGAGTTGGACTCGGATACGGCTCGATCGGATAGGGATCCGATCGGATAGAGTCCTATGGGCTTACGACGTATGGGCGCCAACTCTGTGAGATTCGGATAGGATCCGATTCAAAATAGAGTCCTGATCGGCCACTAGTCCCGCGGCCAACTCTATATAAAGGAGAGAGGGTGGAGAGTTGCGTACGTCAATTGCATCGCGTGCAACGAAGTCGCCGAGATCAATCTCCACGGAAACCCTCCCACTTTCGAGCCAAACCCTAGCCTTACATCGCGTGCTAGCACACGGGTGTACGGCGTTTTGTCCCCTGGACGTGTGGATACCGGAGAGGCGCCGCTACGTTGCGCGCGTTGATCGGCTTCGGATAGGCTACGGCATCTCGCGAATCCGCTTGATTGGCGAATCGGCCGTCCCCGGGTATCGGGTTGGCTTGCGAGAATCGGCTACACTTGTTCGGATCGGATAGCCCCGATTGGTCAGCTTCCGCGCACACTCCAATCGGTAACGATCTATCGGCCCTTACTTGCAAGTGTTCCGGTTTACGCGATAGAAATTTTTGTTTTCGGCTAGCGTAGCTTCCGCGTAACCCTTCAGTTGTATGGTCTGTTTCTTCATCTGTCTATATGGTAGCTTACAGACGAAAAGTCGTCTGTGGGTTTACATGCCCTAAGCATCCAATGGAATAGGGACTCGTTCCCACTCCTTCGACAGACAATATGGCTAAAAATAGAAGAATGGTTAAATTTAAATAAGATATGATTGATGAGACAAGTAATACTTTGAATATACTTTGGAGTGAGAACTATAGATAAAATTTAAATGGTAGAGAAACAAGTAAGTTGTAATTTAAGACAGAGGAAGTAGTTTACTGACACTGCGATCGAAACCACCCATCAGCGAGAATGTAAGCTGGAAAGAATTTACATAGAGCAGAAACAAAGGAGTACTTTCATATACACCTTCCAGCATTCATTGCATATACATCCTCGGGAAAGAAATAAAAGGTTTGATGGAGTAGGCAGGGATTCAGAATAAATTATGAGTTAACAAAGATCCACTGGCTTTTGATAAGCTAAGAAATACCAATGTTATTTTCCTCACATTTTACATATGCTTCTCTTGTTGAAACATATTCAAACATAAGCTACAGCAATTCCTAATAGTAAAAAAGCATATTCAAACATATATGAGTAGTAAAAAGAAAGTTGTAATGAAAAGGCATACGCTACAGCAATTCCTTATTTTTCTCAACATGACCATAATATGCTCATTGTAATCTGGTCTGAGACCCCAGCATGTCAGCCCTACATTGAATTATTTTACACTTAGCATAACATATAAGAATATTCTAATCTACAACAGATAGACTACCCCAACTTCCCGATAATGGGTCAATAGAAACAAGACAGTTTCCCCACAGAACAGACCTATGCAAAAAAATTATATATTTGATGTCTTAATTTCCTTACAGACAACAATAGGAAATGTTTCGCATTACAAATTTGCTCGTAGCAAGAAGTCATAAAATGATGAAGCCAGAAGACTTCACGATATTAGTTAGTCAGAGAAAGTTAAGTGTCTTGAGACGTGGATTGTATAGTCTTCATCAGCAAATTTCAACAATCCTGAACCATCTGAATCCCACCGTTGCACCATGACAGCATAAATAAGATTTAACTGCAAGCAAAGCAAATCCCTAGAGGGAATGCATTATCAACATCATCAATCTACCAAACTAAGCACAGTTGAGAACAGAGGCAATAACAGAAGGTAGAAAATAAAATTTGTTGCAATTGCAAAAATAATAGAAGAGCATTGAAGACTTGAAATAAAGTATACAAGATATGTTTTCATGCGAAAAATTGCTACATGAGTTTATGAAACTGACCTTACAAATTATGCATGTTGTCAGGCTTGGATGATGTATAGATCTTGCCTTAATATGTAGTAGCATCCCATGGAACTTCCTGGCTCCATGATAAATTGCTCCCGGAACTGACCTACCCGCTTGCTTGGAATATCAATGGAGAGTTCCTCCAAGCTTGGCATCCCTTCAGCTTGCAACCCTTCACCACATATTAGAAATTGGTTTCCCACAATGAACGATCCAGACACACGTATTGCTATTCCTGTTTCTCCGTGTGCACGACAATGTAGCTTCTCAACAACATGAACAATTTTCTCTCGAGGACGATCACCTTTTAACTTCTTTCTTATATTTGATAAAGTATCAAATATGTCACTTTGGCCAACATACACATTTCCTGAGAAACTGAAATAACAGAATAGATGATAGAAAATATCATGTGAACTATGGTGGCTGAAAAGACTGGATCCTCCCTTGCAGAAAAGTGATCATCTAAATCATAAAAGTAGAATACATATGTTTGTTGGATAATGGTGGAGAAAATGGCACTCTGGCAGTAATAGCCAGTCATTACTCCTTACAATCTAAAAGTAAAGAGGAAAGCATGGATTATGCAAATTATGGCTGATAATTCACCTAGTTCTGTCTAAATTTTCAGCAACACAAGCCACTGTTAAAGTCAGTTCCCACATTATGCTGTCAGAAAAACAGAACCGCAATATTGCTTGAACAAATGGAAGAAAAATCTTAGCAAGCCAACTTTCTTTGGTTTTGAATAAACTGGGTCCAAAATAGGATTCAAATAAGATTCAGACACAGTTGATTCAGGTACATGGCCCTAATCAGTGGCCACATACTGATGGCCAGATAGTATCTGGATTAGAAATTAATTACGGAAACACAACTGATCTATGGGCTACATTCTATATACAGGTTTGTTTTTTCTTGAGAAACTCTATGTTAGTTAACCCCTAAACAGCAAATAGATGCTACCTATACTACAGATATTTTTTACAATCCTGAATAGGTTAGGTACCTGAAAGTTGATTCCTCCATGTAGAATGTCTTCATACAATGCCAAATCCCATCAATGCCGTTAAAGAGGAGGTAGTAATGTACGGCAAGCATCTGGGATTGAGAAAAAACAAGTTAAATATTTCTGCTATTGCATCCTTACTTTTGGTTGTGTGCGTGTGCTTGTTATTGGCTGGCTTATTCGGCAACAATGAGGGAGGGGGATTGGGAGTTTTGCCTTCATTCCCAACCACCAAAATTCCCACATGCTTCTCTGCTACTAAAATGACAGGAGTAAGTATCCAAGATTCAGTCTCAGATGAAAAAACTTGGTAGGGGCTGGAGATGAAGAGATCACAGAAAATCTAGTTTTTCCGGCTAAAATTCCATTAGTAGTAATAGAGTTGATGAAAAAGGGAGGACAACAGCAGTCACCAGGAGTCGAACTGGAGACCATGCACTGCAGACTTCAGAGAGCTACCACTAGACAACACGTGGTAACTTAAGTCATGGGCTGTACAAATATTTGTACCTGCAGTACAAATAAATTTGTACCGGCAATACAACTTCAAATCTTTCAGCTAGTACACATTTCTATCAGGCCCCTCTGAGATGAATGGATATTGCAAGATTTCACTGAAACTGAACCATGGAGTTAACCACTCAAACTCCATCCCAATACGACAATCCGACTTTCACCCATTAAATTCCCATTCCCTCTAGAAAATTATCCCCAATCAACAGCCTGTTAGGACACTGCATTAGCAGGCATATCGCCATATTTAGCAGTAATTGCATGCATATTAATTGATTACATTCATATTAGATGGTTAGTTATCATCCCATTAGGAGTGTTTAGCCTGTTTATATGGCTGTCATCTTTGTACTCATTAAGCAATAAATAAATAATATTTTGTCTGATGGCTTACGACACAACTAGACCACAAGTGGGTTCATGATGGCAAAAGGTATGCTAGCTGGGGGGCAAATAGAGAAACCAGAAGTGTTCAGGGAAGCGCAATAGAAAGATGGATATATTTCATGCTTGCTTGAATTTAGCATCACTGAGACACTGACAGCACAACACTAATGCAGGTCAACGTAAACCCTAAAATTATACTCAAACTAGGGAGTAGCTTAGTACATGGATCCAACTCTATCCATGGACTCTTTTCAAAGCTCTTCTCTCTTCCATACCTGCACATTGGCCTGCTCCTTGTCTAATTCCCATCTGGATTCTGTCCTAATACTCCCATTGAACATTTGTGAACCATCAACTCTGTCCTAATCTGCCCATGCGGTTCTCACACCATAATAACCAGAAGTTCTCTAGCCTCTCAGCTTCTCGCTGCCATCCTCGGAGCCTCATTCTGGTGGCATCACAAGGGCGAGTGCTCTCCCCTCAGTCCTTGTAACCTTACCAATCATGTCCATAGAACAAACATATAATTGATCATGTCATCTTTAAACTATGGACCTAACATAGTACTCCCTCAGTTGGAGATCGTTAGGTTTATATTTTCTGGGTTCTTATATCCAGTTGTTTTACCAAAATAATGTTTAACATTGCTCTACTATACAGTAATGCAGATACTACCGCATCACCTCCACAAATCCAACTGCATGAATGCACTAATTGTATGGGCAACTAGGAATCTCTTGAAGTGTATGGAGGGTACTAATCGTACATGCAGCTGAAAGGTTAAAGCAGAGTATTGGAGGCAAATAAGCCATAAAATGTGGTTAGGGAACATATGAACCCAATAAATTTCGGGATAACTTTGATTTTGCCCCTATCCACTGGTCCAATTGTGATTTTGCCCTTGTTTTTTTAACTTTGTGATTTTGCCCTCGCGAAATTGAAACAAAGCTGCCGTTTGCCCCTGGTTTGGATGGCTGTTAGGTGGTATTAAATAAACGAATTAAAAAAATTTACCAAATATATGAAAATAACGGTGAAAGGACCATATTACCCTTATATCCTTATCTCATTCTCAGTCCATCCTCTCCACTCACGCACGCAGCTTACAGGCTAGGGCACGGCGGCGGCTCAGGGCGGCGCCGGCGTCGGCTGGAAAGGAGCGCGGCGGGCGGCAGCGGCGGTTCGGCGCTGCACGGCGGGCGGGGGCGGCTCGGCGCGGCACGGCGGCACTACAAAATCCCCCGGGCGGAGGCGGCTCAGGGTGGCGTCGACGCTACTCCCTGCTGTGCTGCTGTGAAGTAAGCAGACTTGTTCTTGTCGTGCGAGTTCCATAGCAAAGAAAGGCAGTCCCCTGTCTAACACTCTAACTGACCAATCTATCTATGCCGGCACAACCACCATGGTTCCTCTAATTTTTTTCCCAAGTGAAGCTTGTCATCAAATTAAATTCATTGACACTTTTCCTGTTTCTTGTCTGTATAATTCCTTTTGTTTTCGCATTCGTATGTTGGACCTCAAACAGAACACCTGCTGAATTGAGCTTATGTTTAAATTCCTACTGTGTCCTCCAAGAGTCCAAAATTTTGGGTGATCTCTGGTGAAAGGCTTTAAAAGTCTTTGAAATTGTCTTTTGATACCATTACCTGTGCACTTTGTCTGATGATATCATTACCTGGAGGTCCTATGCCTCACAACCTGGAAGCTCTATTCATGGGTTCCTTATTGGGAGCTCTGGTCCATCAAGTGATTATTGCTTGACAGCCCCAGTTTCCGGCCTACGTGTTCATTTTTCTGTGTACTGCATATATGCATTAATTTCTCCTCACTTTTTTGTGTACTGCATATATTTCTCATCAGGATCGGATCGGGGAGGGAGGAGGAAGACGAATGATCGAGCCATCGATGTCTCTTGTCTCCTAGATAGCTACTGTTATATATCTGCTACAGATCAAGATTGACATCTGGATTTCTAGATCGTTTTTCATCACATCATAATGGAAGATCAAAGGTGTGTTCAGCAAATCCTTATGTATTATATTGTTGTTTTTGTGACTATTGCATTATTGATTATTTGAGTTGGATAAGCTAACCACATACTCCCTGCTGCGATTTGTAGGCCAAATCACAGAGATATAAAACTTGTTGTTAGAATTTGGTCTTTTTTTCAGCTTGCCAGACAATGGGCCAAAGTCATGGCAGCAGGGTAAAACTTTGCCAACTAAAGTTGTTGATATACATAGTTTTGGGTTGCTGCAGTTGGTTGATTTCATAGCTGAGCATTGCGTGTGAGGTTCTAAGCAATACATTTCTTTATGGCGTGATTTGGAAAATGGTTCTTTTGAGATTAAAAGTGATGAACATGTTTTAGAGTGGTTTGTATTGAATGTAGAAAAAGGGGTAGCTTGCATCAATGCACGGATAAATGATTTTGAAGGGCCATTGCAGTTTTCACCAACCGAACGTAGGTGTCATCCTAGTGTGAGGAGTAGAGTACACCTATTGTAATGTGAGGGGACCACAAATGAGGGAGCCACCTCAAATGAGCAAGCCACCACAAATGAGAGCCACCACAGATGATGAGCTACCACAAATGAGGAAGCCACCACAAATGAAAGAGACACCACAAATGAGGGAGCCACCATAAATGATGATGAGGGGGTATTCTCTGACAGTAGCTATGACACTGATTTAGCTGCATCATCTGACTCTGATTATGATTGCTTTGATCCTGAGTTTGATCCTGATGATGAAATAGTTGATGATGTTGATGAGTATGATGCTCCCATGTTTTCATATGACCCTGATGATCCATGCATTGATGTAAATGTGGTGTTCCCAGATGTGGATTAGTGCAAGTCTGCAGTTACACATCATGCTATCTTGCATGATCATGCGTTTAAGACCATAAAAAAGATCAGGAAAGATTTAGAGCTATTTGCAAAAGAGCCGATAAGGGTTGCAAGTGGACTTTTTTTGCATCTACAGGCAAGAAGTACGTTGGTTGCAAGGTAATTTCATCCACTTCACATAATTTAGTCCATTCACTTTAGATGTAATAACCTAACAACATGTTGATTTGTCATTTTCTTGTTGTAGGTTAAGACAAGTGGACCAAAGCACATGTCTGGCTCATTCAACAAGTGTGGTGACTCAATGGCCTCCAATAAATGGGTCTGTGACAGAGTTGTGGATTTATTGCGGGATAAGCCTCAACTGGGTCCAAAGGAATTGCAAGATGAGTTAAAAAAGTACTTAGTGGATGTTCCATATGATAGAGTTTTCAGAGAAAAAATGAGAGCACTAGATATCATACAAGGGAAGTGGGAGGATTGTTATGATTTGATTCCTACTTATCAAGCTAAGCTTCTGAGGTCAGTTCCGGGCAGTGTCGTTGAACTAGAGACTGAGGAGCACAATGGTCATGTTTGTTTTATGAGATTTTTTGTTGCTGTGAAACCATGCATTGATGGGTTTTTACAAGGATGTAGACCATATATTGCCATGGATGCATCTCACTTGACAGGCAGGTCGAGAGGTCAATTGGCATCGGTTGTTGCAGTAGACGGTCTTAATCGGTTATTCCTAGTGGCATATGGGGTTATTGAGTCAGAGTCTAAGGAAAGCTGGACTTGGTTTATTGAAAACTTGAAAAAAGCAATTGGTACTCCTCCAGGTGTGTACATATGGGTACTATTTGCCTCTTTAACTTCAAGTTTATGTTGTTGTTACCTAACTTATGGCTATTTTTGCCGCACAGGTTTGGTCATCAGTACAGATGCAGGCAAGGGAATTGAAGTTGCTGTTGAAGATGTCTATGCAGGAGTTGAGCATAGAGTGCATGAGGCACTTGTGGAAGAATATGAAGAAAACTTACAGTGGTACTCTCTATGGGAAGAATATGTGGGCAGCTGCCAAGAGCTTCACAATTGACAAGTTTAACTTCTTCATGAAGAATATAGAAGAGAAAGATCCAAAGGCACTTGAATGGTTGGATGAGAATCATCCATTTGTATGGAGTAGAAGCAAATTTTGAGAAGATTGCAAGGTAGATTACATCAATAATAACTTTTCTGAAAGTTTCAATAGTTGGGTGTCAAAAACAAAAGAATATCAAATTGTGGAAATGCATGACAAGATAAGACAGATGATTATTGAGAAATTTGTTTTGAGATCAAAGAGTGCCAGTAACATGTGTGGAATCATAATTCCAGATATCATCAAAGATTTGAATGATAAATCCCAAGTCTATTAAAGACCATGATGTCTTAATTTGTGGGTCCAGAAAAGCAGAAATGACAGTCAACAGATTTACGCATGCAGTTAACTTGGAATTGAGGACATGTACTTGTAGGGCCTGGCAACTGACTAGAAAACCTTGCAACCATGCTCTTGCTTTTATTGCAAAGCTTAATACAGAGGTAAAAATGGATGATTTTGTCCATGAATACTTCTTTGTTGACAGATTGAGAAAGGCATATGCAGGTATTTTTATTCCAATGACATCCAAAGACCTGTGGCCACATGTTGACTTAGGTTGCAAAATCCATAAGCCTAAATTGAGAAGGAAACCTAGGAGGCCTAGAAAGTCTAGGTTCAAGGCATATGATGAGGTTAGCAGCAGTAAGAAAAAAAGAGTATGTTCTGAGTGCCATGAACCAGTGCATCTAGCCAAGACATGTCAAGGAGGTTTCACTGCTTCTCAAAAGAGATGGCTTAACTCTTCACAACATGGATCACAACAGAACAACACCGAACCAAAGTAAGTCATAGCTAAATTTGTTGTACACATTTTTAGATCAACTCACTAATTTTCGAAATCATGTTTCTTCTTTTTTAGTGCTAGCCTGACTGGGAGGAGGATGAGATGAAAGGGAAGGGAAAGAGTGTTATCAGTAGAGGACAATAATGACCCAATGTAAGTCATGGATGTATTGGTGCTCGTTTGTACTTATTTTTTAATGTAATCACATTTGTAAATTATGTTGCTTCTTTTTTAAGTGCAAGTGACACTGCAAGAGGGAGGATGAGAGGAAGGGGAAGGGGAAGGGGAAGGACAAGGGGAAAAGGAATAAAATCAACACAAGACAACTATGATCCAAAGTAAGTCATGGTTGTATTTCTGTATTTTTTTATTGATTTAATCATTACTAATCAACCTGTTCAATACTTATCAGTCCAAGCTCTGTCGAAATGGAAGGAGTAACAACAACTGGAAGAGGACGAGGGAGGAGAAGAGGAGGACAAACTAGAGAAACAACGGAAAGGCTTGCTAGTTTGTTAGGTCTCTAGGTGGTGGTTAAATGTGATGCTTCCAGCTTTTATTCACATGATGCAGACTTGTCGCAAACTTATAGCTTTTGTGGATATTGTGCAAACTTATAGCTTTTGTGGACATTGTGCAAACTTATAGCTTTGTGGACATGTTGCCATGTGCATGGGAAACATTGAAATGTGACATGAATTCCCATATTATTATGTTTTTTCTTCATGATTGTTGTCATGTTTTAATGTGTTTTATATTGTTGTCATAATGCTATTAAAATATTGCTAAGGTGCTGCCGAAATTTTGAATATTTCTTCAATATTACACATGAACAGAAATAATTGCAATTGTCGCAAATATTTTTATTAAAATACAATATAAATATCTAATTCCAAACTAGAGGTAAAATCACCCATGGGTATTTTGGTCTTTTTGTAAAAAGTTAACACCATTAACTCAACATAACGGAATAGGGACAATGTGCTGATTCGTTTTGAAAACACAAGGGTAAATTCATAAAGTCAAAAAAACAGGAATAAAAACACAATTTCAATACAAAATAAGGGCAAATATGCAAGAGCCACATAAATTTCAATGAGGGGCTTGAGAACATAAACCTAACAATCTGCAGCAAAGGGAGTATTCTTTTTTTCCCCTTCTAAGGTAGAATATCTATTCCAGATGCGAGGTCCAATCAACAGCCTAGCAGGGAGCAGCAGCAGCAAAGGCTTAGAGGCAAGTTCCTCAATTAATTACTATGCTTGCAAGTTAAGCTAAGTTCCTTAAGGTCAGATCAGATAAGACACTTTAGATCTCTTTAGCTAGAACGTGATAACTACTTTGATTTGGCTACCTTTATCTCTCACTTTCACAGAACCAGGACGAACCACACTTCCTACTAAATACTATGACTTCTTGCAACTTCGTAAAATATCTTTACCAGCAAATCTTGCAATTTCCTGAGATAAATAGTCAACCACTTACGATGATCTGAGCCATTGTGGCTTGCTACAGCTTTTGCACTAGAATCATTGACTCCACTAGATCAAAAGTTATTGTGTGTTTAGGTTGCCTTATGCATCCTATGGTTACCCAATGTTGATTGAGGCAGTTACAAGTAACAATGGATATATCAAGCTAGATAAAAGTGTGGTTTCTTCAATTTGTCATTTGGGGGCATGCCAACATAAACTTTATTGTGCTGTTGAACTACAGTAGGAAAGAATTAAAACTGACATGTGCTACAAGGTACTGACCTCTGCTATTTGCTTTAATCTTTCTGTTGGATCAACAACACTTTTGATGTAAGCTACCAAGTCCACGTTAGTGTTTTCATACCTCTTGATGAATGGGTGTGACAGAAGCTGCAAGATGTTAAATATTCTTGTCAGCAAAAAGAAAAGAAAAGTGTATGACAATCCACAATATTGTGTTGATATGGAAGATATATTGACATAACATTGTGATTAGATCAAGCCATTACCAATCACAATTTATACTATGCTTATTATAACAACTAATGATACTCGAAAGAACCATGATACCTTATCACAAACGATATGACTTTAATTCCTATATACAGAACTCAAACTTTTTGAAAATCAACACATACATTACACAACATCTCTTTACCTGCTCACATGAAGGCCTTGCATCAGCGTCTTTCTGCAAGCAGTCATTGATGAACGAACAAAACTCGGATGAATAAGCATCTTTTGGTGGTGTTGGCGATGGATCATCCAGAATCTGAAATACTAAGTTTGTAAGGAAACCAATGAATTGCACATAAAACATTACAAAATGTTAAATAACTTGGGCTCCAGTGCCATGTGATGCTTGGCTCTCTTTTTACCTTGCTGGGTTCAAACAGGAATGCATTCAGGTTCTAAACTAAGTATATAAATTATCTAACTGTAAATGTAATATAATTACATTAATACTATTGATCGTATGAGTGTCACAAGTTGCGACCTCTTTCTTCAAAAACTTGCATGAATGGAATATTCTTAACCATGTATCAAATCACAAAACCCTCCAACCAAAAGGTGCAAACAGTAGTGAGTAGTCACAGTTGATCAACAATAGAAGAGGTGATATTGTTAAACAATAATTATAGACAAATAAATAAAAAACTGGCCACGGAACCACATTACCTGCAGCATGAGGTTGGCTGGGCCTTCATTCACATTATATGGAAATTTACCAGTAGCACACTCCAATACTGCTAGTCCAAGACTCCAAATATCAGCAGCATAAGAGTAGTTCTCGTTACGAATTCTCTCAGGTGACATATATGTGACTGTGCCTACAAAGGTAGCACACTGGAACATATTTATTTAGCAGAAAATATATCGTTGATTCAATCTAAATGATTTGACGTCATTGAAGTACTATTCTAGAAGAACTAGCATACAAGAAACATCAAAGTCAATGCACCCATGACACATCCTATCCTGTCTGCAGAATGCCAAGTTTCATGATTCACTTGCTTATGTATATACTCCTTCCATTCACAAATAGGTATCATTTTAAGATTCACACAGACAAACCTTTGAAATATTAAATCAACAATATATGCAAAGAATTAGGATTGGATATTAAAAATGATATTAGTAGACGCATCATGAAAAACACTTACATGTAACTATATTTCAATAATTTTTATAAATATATTATTAGAATAAGAAATGATAAAACATCTGTTATGGTGAGCAATGTATACCAAAGGAGGAGGAGAACCAGTGCCTCAGGCGCGGCAATGGGACGCGAGGCGATGACAGGCTAACGCGCTACAGGAGACAACCCTTCTATTTTTCTAGTTATTTCCATCTATTAGTGTTTTGCTGAATTTTAGGGAGCTTTGTAACTTCTGTTGGTCGTGGGCCTATATGGCTGGAAAACAAAGAAAAGGAAGTTGCGCTGGAGGATCAATTCTGATCTTCAAGCGCTATTGCAGCCAACCGCTCGTCTCTCTCTCTCTCTCTCTCTCGTCGCGACGCTGGCACGGTGTCGCACGCAGATCGCCGCCGGCCACGTCCGGCCACCTCGCACTCCTATGCCTTGCAATCCCTTAGCCCTAACAACATCTGCATTGGAGACTGTGTTGATGTCCTAAATAACAAGTATAAAATAACAGAGAAATTTTTTTTAGTCTTAACTGTATTAACTTTCAGTTTCTAATTTTCTAGCTTTGTTGGTCTTATAGACCTTTGTTTCTCCTCAGGCTTTGAAGGTCTTTGTACTTTATTAACGACTCCATCTGTCCCAAAATGAAGCTATTTCTCCACCTACCCCTTATCTCAACCAATCACAACCTTCCCCCAATCATTTCCACCTACTTTGTTAATGCCAATGCTCAACTCTAGAAATGCTACATTTTGGGACGGAGGTAGTACGGACTATAGAGAAAATAATATATATTTATCAGCAGGGTCCTCCCCTACTTTTTCCCTTTAAACAATCAAATTAGCATATAAGGAACACAAAAAGAAAACTGTGAGGATTGTAACCAAGAAAAGTAGCATACCATGGCCATCGTATTATCCAAACCAGCACTGACTCCAAAATCTGTTATCTTTGCCTCGCCCTTGAGATTTACTAGTAAATTCGCTGGCTTTATATCTCTATGCACTAGATGTCTTACTTCATGCAAGTAGCGCAAACCCTGTAGAATTGTACAACAGAACAATTTATATACTTTAAAAGGTTGATCAACCAGCCTGAGTTATACTAACAATAACATCGAAATGAAGGGCAGATGTGAAAGATCCATACGAGCAATACTTTCTGCAGCATATGTGCAAGAACTGGTTCTGGTATTGATTTCTTAATCTTTATAACATCAGCTAAGGACCCACCATCCATGTATTCAAGGGCGATGCTTATTTGTCCAGAATCAGGCATGTAGAATGCACCCTGGAATTCAACTAAACCAATATAACAACATGCTTCACATAATGTTCTCATCTCATTCAGAATTTGTTGTCTCTTCTCCTGCGAAAGACATCAAGAAACATAGGAAGTATGGTAACTTAGATTACTGATTGCAATAAAACTGACGAATTGTATGAATCAAATGAGTAGATCAATATAAGGTACCAAGATAACTGCATGGTATACCAAATGAGTTCTGTATCATGAGAAGATAAATTATGAACTAATCCCTCAGTTTTACAAATTTGCCAGTACGCGTACTTGGGAGAGTCGAATTTTAAGTGATTTAAATTTGAATTGGATCTTATTTGCTACAAATAAATTAATATTATAAAAAAGCAATTTAGAATATTGTGTCATCTAGGCATTTACCAGACGAGATAAAGGATAGAAGAAAAAAAGAAAGATTATGTATTCTTTAGTATTTCTGATTTTATGCTACAAACAGAAGTGAACCTTCCACTACAGTGTCACTCAAAGTAAATAGAAATCCATCTACAAATGTCAGTTTACATTGGAACTTGGAAGTACTCAGCTACAACATCTCTCAATCCAGTTGGCCCCAAATATTAGGTGTAGCAAGGACATTTAATCATAATGAAAGTCGATAAGGGAAAAAGAATAAGTACTATGAAAAGGTCAGAATACTCCATCATGCAAATAGAAAATATGGATGAATATATGGTTTAGTTTGCTCCATTTGATACAGCTTATGTCAAAATATAAATAAAGTATTTTGGTTAGAAGGAATCAGGTTAGACTTTATTGTCTTACATTTTTAAAGTAGGGCCCAAGATGAATCTAGAAATAGACATAGTGATGCTAAAAAATATTAATCTTGACTTCCAGAGTAGCACCCCATGATGATTCCAGAGTAGCACCCCATGATGAATCTAGAAATGGATATAATGGTGCTAATTGCTAAGAAAACAAGCAGTAGCTAAAGCATTGATAACTCAGCTACACAAGTTCCAGTAAGCTATTGACACGAGCATTTATAAGTCTAGTTTCTAAGTCTTCTATGTGCAGATTTGCTCTGACAAAGTACTGCAACTTACATACTGAGAAAAAAACCATTAGATTCACATGGAATTATTTTTTGAAAAGTGGAAACAGCTGATCATAATCTCCTTTTGCACAATTAAGGAACAAAGATATGAACCTTCTCAAATATATTTATCTTCTTCAAGGCCAAAATTCGATGAACTGGTATAAAAACAGCTCTCTGCACAACACTGCTTGCACCATTACCGATGGGGCCAAATATGTGCATATCATGAGAGGCACATCGGTATGCCTTTTCACCAGAATCTGACTCCTCTGGCCCAGTGCTTCGTTTATGAAAGCCATGCTCATTGATGTTATACTCACCCAATGATCTACTCAACAAATTCACAGTTCCACCATCAGAAACCTTCACAAAGAGTATAAAAATAAAATTATTATGAATACAAATAAGAAAATAAGGGGAAATATCATATAGGTTAGAACAAAATGCTTGTTGCGCTTTACCCAACCCAAAGCATCTTTGACGTTCTTTCCTATTTGAAAATATCATATAGGTTAGAACAAGATGCTTGTTGCGCATTACCCAACCCAAAGCATCTTTGATGTTCTTTCCTATTTTAATATTCTAATTTGATCATGCAGCAATGGTACTTCTGCATAAAAAGTATAAATTTTAACTTAACTTAGTATAGTTTATACATGCAAGCAAGAAAAAAATTGTAGGTTTGGCATGCTGTGAAAGGACAGAGCTAGCTTAGGAAGAAGATAGTGAGTCACAGTAAAGAAACAGGAAGCAACAGACTATGACAACAGAAACCAAATTTTACTCAAATTTACAGAAAGCACACAGAAAAGAAGGCCAATTCATGTGGTACCATGTGTTCCAAACAGGCCATTGATTTGAGGAATTTTTTCAGCATGTGTCATGTGGAGAGAGCCAACATCAGTACTCCCAACTGCCTCGACAAGTATTGGTGCCACCAGCAGTCCAGAGGGCATAAGTCCAGATAAGACCTTAGTTAATTAGTTGCTTGCTGATCCACTTAGTTCTAAGATTGAGTGGAATTAGAGGTGAGCGTCTTCAGCTACATGTGGTAGGGGTCTTGTATATATGGACCAGTTGATATCAATGCAGGCAAGCAAAGAAGTTGCCAATCTAATATCTATCTCTATCCTTGTTCTTCTTGCAGTCTGCACTTTTACCTTCACTTCCCTTACCCTACCTTCGGTACCGGTCCTGGCCAGCAATGCTAAACCACCAGTTGCCCATAGCTATCCAATCTGTTCCTTCCAGAAATTTGGCAACCTTAAGGGTAGGTATGTACATCAATATTTTTGTTCCTCCACAACCACAGTTACCCACCAGCAACAGGTAGATTAGAAAAGGCCATAACCAAAGTTAGATGCTATTCAGTAATACATGTTACTGGATATGTAAGTATGTGTGTAACAATTAGGCAATTAGCAGCAGCTACGTTTTTAGTGTGCATGTAAATTGCACAATCAAACATCCAGGATGATATGGAGGACATAAATATCAAATCTAGAAAAGAAAATCACATTTAACATTGTCCTAACAGTCTAATTATCTTTCATACGTGCATGCAGTTGAGTAAATAATGATGGTGCCTAACCGCCTAATCCATGATTCCCTTACCTTGACTTTGTGAACACTCAACAGCGTCTTTGCAAGTGTCTTTCATGCCTTTAAGAACGATTTCAATGCCATTCGTATTTATCAAATTCAAGGTCTCACTAGCACACAAACTAGTACTTCTAATCAATAGACAGGTTTCCGAGTTAATTATATGGTGGGCAAAATATTTAAGTTCGATACCCTTAATCCATGATCAATCATAATGCATAACTCATTCCACCTCCAATGACAAAGTTGATAGGAAATATTGAGAAAAGAAGAATGGTTATAGTATGCAGCTATGCGCATAACTGGGTAATAGCATCTGTAGCAATATTAATATTCTGTGTAGTTCCTCATTAGTTCAGTTAGCTAACTATAATTCAGGTACTTCAACACAAAGTAACACAAAAGAAATTGAAAATATTACTTATAGGGAAAAAAACTGCATTTAGTCACTCACACTCAATGTACAAGGGTATGTGAAAACTCACAGAACACAGAATTCAATAGGCTAACTGGTTTTGAATAATGAGACAGAAACATCTGGTTGAGACACTTCCCTATAGAAAAGGCTCAGCAAACAAAGGTCAAGGATCTCTATGCAACCAAAAGTCTGAAAGGTAATTGATCCCCCACATTAATTATGAGATTATGTTCATACTCCAAGTCCATTATTATCACTTTATGATGGAGAAATCCCACAGTACCCCGCCAAAAAGAAAAAAACTAACGTCCATAGTACTAGGATCGGTTGGTGACTATGCAAGTGTACGCCCAAGCACTTCCTACCATAGAAGCTCAAAAACGTAATAGAACTCATGCCATTGCCACACCATCCCCAATTCCAGCTACCTCTGAGAGATACACAAGGAATGCCAGGGCGCGCCCGTGCTTACCACGTAGGAGTCGCAGGTGTCCTCCGGGAGAGGCACCCTGCTACTGACGCCGCCCTTGTCCGGGTCGTCGAACAGCAGGGGTTGCAGCTTCTTCTTCAGCTCCTCGAGCCCCGACATCGGGGGGCGCGGCACCACAGCCGCAGACGGACACCGCCAACGGGTAGGGCTCGGGCTCACACACCGGGCAAGCAGCCCAAAAGGAAGGGAGAACGGCACGGCCGGATCCGAGGAAGAGGGGGAGGGGCACGAGCGCCTGGAGATAGGGCGGACCTGCGGCTCCGGCGACGGCGGCGGCGGAGGAGCGTTGGGGAGTGGGGGGATCAGGGCGGGGGCTTTGGTTTGGCTTGCGCGCTTGGCTGCTTCGTCTGCTCGATCGGTCGGTCGGGGCGGCGGAGGGGAAGATCCAGGTGGACGCCTGGACCGCATCGGAAGCCATCGATCGTCGATCAGCGGCTGCGGCATTAAAACGGGAGGGCAAAATGGGGCTCCCAGTACACCGCAAAGTGCTAAATTTGACATGATTTTTTTAAAATAAAAAGGACAGGATGCCCTACGATGGTTAGCGTGACTATTAGAAAAGAGTGGTATATATAATTGGCCAATTTTGACAATATTTTTTTATCTTATTATCATAAAATATAAAAGATTTTAAATGGATATGATATATTTTAGTATTATGAATCTATACTAAATCTATTATGAATCTAGATAAAAATATGACATATATATATATTGAAAACGAAGAAGATATAAATAAACTATAATAATAATACTTCCACATGGAAGATTGAGATTGATGAGAATTAAAAAAGAAATTTCTATCTTCTAGCGTTTGGTTTTTTTAATTGTATAACTACATATATTTTTATAATCTTAGATATGATTTACATTGTTGGGAGGAGATAGAGCTTTTGAGAAAGGCTTCAGCCATTAGAACCCTTTCCTCCACCGAAAAAAATTATGTACTTATGAGGCATCGCGTGAGACAGTCATACTGTGGAGATTATGGTAATCAGGTATCTACATGGCAGGTTATCCGACTGGAGGTAGGGATAGATTGCGCCTGCCATATCTGTAAACCAGATATGACTTAGGTGTTACGTTGCCGATTGAGATAAGGCAACAACCCATAGTCACGGTTTGGTAAGATTGAGGAAACCGACTTAGAGTAAGATAGGGTTTTCGATCTGTAAGCCCGCCTCCCAAGACTATATAAGGGGGGTAAGGGGCGTCTCTTGAGGGATATGCGATATCAGATTTCATAAGCAAGAGCTTTAGATATATAAGATCATGAGATCAATAAAGACACTCGGCGGATCGAATCCCCAAAACAGGAGTAAGGTATTACCACACGAGAGGGTCTGAACTTGTCTAAATCTCATTTTCCGTCTAACCCATTATGCTTGGCGATCTTGACTGCACCCCCAAAATTCTATTGCCGAAACCAAGTTTCGACAGTTGGCGCGCCAGGTAGGGGCCCGCGCGTCAAGACTTCTTCAACGATCTCGCCGACAAGCATGATGGGATCTTCTTCAAGCTTCGGCGACTTCGCCGCCAACGACTTCGACAAGTTCTCCTCCTTCGACTCGAATTCAAACCAGTCGGAAGGAGAGACCCACTCGGCGCCGTTTGGGCTCCCGAACAGCGCCAAGATCTACGACGACATCTTGGAGTCCAAGATGCAGTCCACCCAGTCCGACGAAGGAAATCACTCGGCACCGTTCGGGCTACCGAACGCCGCCAAAATCTGCACCGATCTTCTCGTCTCCCCAACAGAGACGATCTACTCTAAGAAGACCTCTCGGCGCCGTTTGGATTACCAAACGCCGCCGAGATCTACGGCAAGCTCCTCTCCCCGAGTCGAGGTCGACCCACTGGAGGAGACCGCATCTTCAAGCTCGACTCTGGACTGGAACGATCCAGATCCGAGTAACCCAGGATCGAGGGAAGTCGCCGTCATCCTCCAGCCATTCGGCTCATGCTCATCCTCAGAGCTCAACGAGTATCTCAGCTCCTCAGGCTTTGACGACCTTTATGGCATCCCCTCGGACGAAGCCGACGACTCCGACTGCAACAAGGACTACGAGCCGAAGTGCTTTGACGTCCTCATGGCTGATGTGGCCGAGTCCGACTCAGCCATGGCCCGCAGGATCGCGGAAGAAGAGCGAGCGAGGATCGAGCAAGAGTGCAAGCCGGCGGAAGAGGAGAAGAAACGCAAAGAAGAAGCCGATAGAAGGAAGCAGACCTACGGCAACTAGACACCGCTCAGAGGCTATTCTTCAAACGCGAGTTCGCAACACCAATATCTTCCAAACGCCACAGCAGAACGCTGTTGCTGCCCTCACACTCCTGGACACCGTCATCGAGACGACGTCCTCCGACGTAACTCCAATACTAGACAAGATCAAGACCATCGTAGCAGCTACGGCCAACGGTCATCCCTCCACCTCAGCACGAAGGCCGACTGAGTCTGTGGCTGAAACGCCCGAGATGGCTGGCTCCCGCCGCTAAGGTCAAGGGACTACAAGAGGCCCGAGCCGACCTGCCGACAACTAGGCCAAGAGGCCCACGCCACGAGTCCACGTAGAAGCATCATGAGCAAACGGCCGACTCCCGTGAGAAGCAACATGGACGTCCACCCGTCCACCACCGCGTCCGCGGCAACAACAGCTCCAGCTACCGAACCAGCCTACCGAGGACCCCGCCGAGTGATCTGCGGGAAGTCCTCCATCGCCGCTACCAAGAGCGAGATCAACGCACTCGGGAAGATCGGAGGGGATCACCCGATAGCAACGATGATGGAGTGCCAGCTTTCACTCGGGAGCTTCGCCGAGTGCACTGGCCGAATGGGTTCAAGCCAACCAGAATCGAGAAATATGATGGCAAGACCGACCCCGAGTCATGGCTTACTGTGTACACTCTCGCCATCCGCGCAGCAGGCGGCGACAACAAGGCCAAGGCCAACTACCTACCTGTGGCCCTCGCCAACTCAGCCAGGAACTGGCTCACGAGCCTGCCAAGAGGCTCAATCGGCTCGTGGAGTGAGCTGAGGGACCACTTCATCGCCAACTTTCAGGGCACCTTCGAGAGGCCCGGCACCCACTTCGACTTATACAACGTCATCTAGAAGCCGGACGAACCTCTGAAGGACTACATCTGGCGCTTCTCCGAAAAGCGCAACAAGATCCCCAACATCACCGATGACATCATCATCATCGCCTTCCAGAAGGGAGTCTGTGATGAGCTGTTAATCGGGAAGTTCGAGCGCAAGCCACCGAAGACGGTGAAGCAGATGTTTGAAACGACAAACTCTTACGCCAAATCCAATGATGCCATCAAAGCGGCGCGCCAAGACTAGCCCGACAGGAGGGATGACAAGCAGGCGGGAGGAAGCCGGAATCCTAAGAAGGATAACAGCAACAACAACCAGGGCCAGAAGGACTGCAAGCGCCGATCCGAAGACCTAGTCGCCGCAACCTCCAACACCCAACGTCGCCCCTGAGTCGCGGCCTACGACGCCATCATGAACGCTCAGTGCATGCATCACCCCAATCACAAGCACGCGGCTAAGGACTGCTTTATTTATAAACAGTTCGCCGAGCAATATGCGGCACAGCTCAACAAGAAGCCTGCTGATGAGGCCGGTCCATCGGGCGCCAAGAAGAACAACGCGGCTGAGAATGCCGAGCCCTTTCAAGACCCCGTGGGCGAGCTAAATCACATCTTTGGGGGGCCGCTAGCCTATGAATCCAAGAGGAAATAGAAGCTAACCGACCGAGAGGTCAACGCGGCGCAACCCGAGGTCCCACAGTTCCTACGATGGTCGGAGGTGGCCATCATTTTTGACCGCTCGGATCATCCCGACCGAGTGGTTCACCCGGGCGCTATCCACTCGTCTTGGACCCCGTGGTCCGCAACATCAAGCTTAAGCGTGTCCTCATCGATGGGGCAGCAGCGCCTCAACATTTTATTCGCCAAGACCATGGACGAGATGCAGATCCCGAGGGCCGAACTGAAGGCAAGCTCAGCCCCCTTCCACGGAGTCATCCCGGGGCTGTCATCTACACCACTCGGGCACATCGCCCTCCCGGTCACCTTCGGAGTTCGAGAGAATTTCCGGACGGAGAACGTCACTTTCGAGGTGGCCGACTTCGAAACGGCCTACCACGCCATCATCGGAAGGCCTGCACTCGCCAAGTTCATGGCGATACCCCATTACACCTATCTACATAAAGATGCCGGGTCCCAACGGCGTCATCACTCTTCGCAGCCACGTGAAGCAAGCCTTCACCTACGACAAGGAGAGCTGCGACATGGCCCAATCTCGCGAGAGATCACGCGGCCAGCAAGAAATTTGATTGGTCGCATCGACTTCGGCAGAGGGTGAAATCCCCGCGAAGAAGATAGCCAAATCAGAACCGGCGACGCCAAGACCAAGACGATCTCCCTTGATCCATTGGATCCCTCGAAAACCGCCGTAATTGGCGCCGAACTAGATCCCAAATAGGAAAGCGCGCGTCACCTTCCTCCAAAATAATAAAGATGTTTTTGCTTGGAAACCATCTGATATGCCTGGAATTCCTAGGGAGGTGATCGAGCACTCTTTACACGTCAAAGATGATGCAAAGCCGATAAAACAACGATTACACAGATTCGCGCAGGATCGAAAAGATGCCATCAAGGAAGAGCTCACAAAGCTCTTGGCCGTCGGTTTTATCAAAGAAGTTCTACATTCCGACTGGTTAGCCAACCCAGTTTTGGTCCGGAAAAAGACGGGGCAATGGCGCATGTGCGTTGACTATACCGACCTCAACAAAGCCTGCCCCAAAGATCCATTCGGGCTGCCTCACATCGACCAAGTCGTAGATTCAACAGCCGACTGCCAACTCCTGAGCTTTTTGGACTGTTACTCGGGCTACCACCAGATTAGTTTAAAAGAATCCGACTGCCTGAAGACATCATTCATCACGCCGTTTGGGGCATACTGCTACATCACCATGCCTTTCGGCCTGAAGAACGCCAGCGCCACATACCAACGCATGATCTAGAGGTGTTTTAAGTCGCAGATCGGCAAGAACGTGGAAGCTTATGTCGACGATGTCGTCATCAAGACCAAGCAAAAGAAGACCGATCGCCGACCTAGAAGAAACCTTCGCAAATATTTGGGCCTTCAGAATAAAGTTGAACCCGAAGAACTGCACTTTCGGCGTCCCATCAGGCAAACTGCTCAGCTTCATGGTATCACATCGCAGCATTGAAGCCAATCCAGAAAAGATCAACGCTATCTTGAATATGAAGCCCCCGAGTAACCAGAAGGATGTCCAGAAGCTCACTGGCTGCATGGCGAGGCTAAGCTGTTTCATCTCCCGACTCGGCGAACGAGGCATGCCCTTCTTCAGATTGCTAAAGAAAACGGATGACTTCCAATGGACCATGGAAGCCCACAAGGCCTTTGAAGATTTTAAAGAATTCCTTACGACGCCGTCCGTCCTAGCCTCACCCCCGCCCGGAGCCCCCGCCGTCGTGACGTATCGACCACTCACCAAGTGGTTAGTACGGTCCTCGTGGTTGAGCGCGAAGAAGAAGGGCGGGTCCAGAAGATTCAGAGGCCGATCTACTTTGTTTGCGAAGTGCTGGCAGGAGCCAAAACTCGCTACCCGCAGATAGAAAAATTGCTATATGGTGTTCTGATAACCGCGAGGAAATTGGCGCACTATTTTCAGGGTCACTCGGTCACCGTCGTCACCTCCTTTCCACTCGGCGATGTCATCCACAACCGGGAGGCAACTGGGCGCATCGCGAAGTGGGCCCTAGAGCTGATGCGGCTGGACTTAACTTTTAAGGCGAGGACGTCTGTAAAATCACAAGCCCTGGCGGACTTCTTGGCCGAGTGGACCAAACAACAAGAAGATGTACCTCGGGAAGACCTTCAATATTGGACCATGCACTTCGACGGATCCAAGAGGATCACCGGCTTGTGAGCAGGAGTTGTGCTGATCTCCCCAACTGGGGAAAAGCTAAGATACGTCCTCCACCTCCACTTCTCTACCTCACATAACGTCGCCGAGTACGAAGCCCTGCTGCATGGACTGCGGCTCGCGGTTTCACTCGGGATACGTCGGCTCGTCGTGAAGGGAGACTCCCAGCTGGTCGTAAACCAAGTGATGAAAGATTGGTCCTGTCTAAACGACACCATGGAGGCCTACCGACAGGAGGTCCGCAAGCTTGAAGACAAGTTTGACGGACTCGAGCTATCACACGTCCTGAGACACAACAACGAAGCAGCTGACGAGTTGGCGCAGTTCGGGTCCAAACGCGAAGCCGCCCCAACAGACGTTTTTGTCGAGCACCTCTATGAACCAACCATTGAGGCAAAGCCAACTCCTGACGAACAAGCTGCAAACGAAGTCGCCATGATTGACGCTGACTGGAGGACACCACTCATCAAATTTTTAACTCAGCAAGAGCTGCCGAAAGATTGGGATGAGGCAGAACGTGTCCAACGTCGTTGCCAAGCTTATGTCATGGTTGACTCCGACTTATACAAGAGAAGCCCCTCCGAATCCCGATGAGATGCATCACACCCGAGGAAGGACGACAAACGCTCCAAGACATCCACTCGGGCATATGCGGAAGCCACGCGGCAAAGACGCACCTTGGTGGGCAAAGCCTACAGACAAGGTTTTTTCTGGCTTACCGCGGTCTCCGACACGGACAAAGTGGTACGAACCTGTGAAGGCTGCCAGTTTTTCGCCCGACAGAGCCATGTCCCACCTCAAGAGCTACAAACAATTCCATTATCCTGGCCGTTTGCGGTATGGGGCTTAGACATGGTCGGCCCTTTCAAGAAGGCTCCAGGAGGATTCACACACTTATTCGTCGCAATCGACAAGTTCTTCAAGTGGATCGAAGCTAAGCCGGTTGCCACAATTACTGTTGACAAGGCACGGGACTTCATTCTCAACATCGTGCACTGCTTCGGCGTCCCAAACAGAATCATAACCAACAATGGGACTCAATTCACAGGAGGCATCTTCAAAGAATTCTGCGAAGACTTCGGAATCAAGATTTGCTATGCGTCAGTTGCCCATCTCAAAAGCAACGGACAAGTCGAGCGTGCCAACGGCATGGTCCTTCAAGGCATTAAGGCCCGCGTGTTTGACTGCCTAAATCCTTACGCTGGCAAGTGGGTCCAAGAGCTCCCCTCGGTCCTATGGTCCCTGCGGACCACACCCAGTCGGGCTACCGGCCAAACTCCTTTCTTTTTGGTCTATGGCGCAGAAGCCATGCTGCCAAATGAGATGGAGTATGAATCCCTCCGAGTCCGCAGCTTCGACGATGAACGCTACGACCCAGACCGAGTGGACGACCTCACCCGACTGGAAGAGGCCCGTGAGGCAGCCCTAATCCAGTCGGCAAAATATCTTCAAGGGCTCAGATGATACCACAGTCGCAATGTTCGAGCACGAGCTTTTATGATTGGTGACTTGGTTCTATGCAAGGTTCAGACCACCAAGGATCGCCACAAGTTATCCCCCTTATGGGAAGGACCGTATATAATTGTTGAGGTGACTCGGCCAGGCGCATATCGATTAAAGCGTGAAGACGGATCTATGGTGGAGAATTCCTGGAACATCGAGCATCTTCGATGATTCTATGCTTAAACCGACTCAAGTTTCATGTTTTTCTTGACTGCCAACCTCAAGCAAGATGACTTCTTGAGTTAGCAGTCGGGGGCTGTACACATGTCAATAAAGCATAGTTTTCCTCATCAACTTTCGCGCCTGATTCGGTTTATCATTGTTTAACGATCCTTGATTCAAGTTTAATGCATAAGGACTGAGAATTTTTCGATGACCTAATCAGGCTTAGGCTTGGTGACAGTCGGACGGAAATTACTTAAGAAATTGTACATGAAAACTCGGATCAAGGTGTTAACATAAATAAACTGAATATTCACAAGTCTACATCAGGAAGTTGCATACAATGTTTACAAAACAGTTAAGGCCGGAAGTTGTTCACTACATCAACAATAATTTTCTTAGCCGACTCCTGCGCCTCACTAATCATGTCCAGGGCTTGCTCATCCGAGGTGCCGTCGGCGAAGCCTTCCCCGACTGAATTGACATCCACTCGGGGGTAGAGAGATTTGGTTTGAGCCAGAGCAAGGCCAGCCCCCATGGTAGCAGCCTCTGTGATGTTGGCCAAGTATTGGTTGGGGCCCTCCGCAGCCTTATCGAAGATTTCGACCGGGTCCAAGTGAGCTAGCCCCGACTCCCTGATGAAATAAAGATAGCAGGATTGGTGTTGCCGCGTTTGCGACATCCTCTCGGACCCTTCCAGCTTGTTTGACTCTCTCAAGTAAGACGTCATATTGAGCTCGGGTCTTGACTTTGTAAGCTGCCAAAAGAGCATGATCATGCAAAGCACTCGAAGAAAAAGCAGTTCAACAAACGTCGTTAGGAAGGAGCTCACCTTCGAATTTGGTCTGTAACTCGGTCTTCCCGAGGCTGATTGCCTCCAGCTGGACCTGGAGCGAGTAGACCTCCGACGAATTTTCTACAAACAAGAAAGGCTATCAGCAACCAGGATCAACACGGAAACCATAAAGAGACTGGGAGGGTTAAGCTTACTCCCGACTGAACCCCGAAGGTCGAGGTTTTCTTCCCGGAGTTCAGCTATTTCCCTCCTCAGGGCTGCCTCCCTCGACGCGGCCTCTTCTCGAGTGGTCTTCAACTTCTGCTGGATGTCTTCCAGGGAGTTTAGATGTGGGACCAACTTCTCGAGCGCTTCGGACTTGGCCATTGATCGGCAATACTCCTTCTGCACGCAAGATCTAAAGTTGGCCGACTAAAAGGAAATGATGATGCAACGATAGAAAAGGACCAAGGCTTACGTTGAGTAGCCGAGTCGCCTCATTCAGGCTGTTGACAAGGGCATCTCTTTTCTCGCTCTCTGCTTGCTTATCTAGGATGATGCCCTGTCTTTGGCCTTCCGAGTCTCGCCACTCGATCTTAATCGGGGAAACCCAGGTTTCGAAAGACTGTAACCTGGGGATCTCCTCTACTGTGGCTAGCAGATCAGGAAGAACGGATGAAGATACGAAAGAGTTAAACTAAAGATTGAAGATGGAATGTCAACTCAAGACTTACCAGCTGGTGGTGAACCCTTGACCGGAGCAACCCGCTGGTCTTTCGTTTTGGCTTTTCACCGACCGGTCTTCGCCGGGCTCGAGCCGCACTGGGCTTCTCCGCGCCGACCGGTTTCCACTGGGCGTCCCACCGCGGCCGGGGCTCCTCCTGGATGTCTTGGCTTGGAGGCGAGGGCTTTTTGCCCGGAGTACTCTTGCTCGGGAGAGGGCTCCGGGGTTTTGGCTCCGTAGGCTTGGACGCCTCGGATGCGGCAGCTGGAGTTGACCCTTCGCTCTTCCCGGCCGGGTCTATATCTTGGGGCCTCCTGCCAGGCGAACGACAAATGCAGTTGGAATAAAGACAAAGAAATTTTCGAAGAGCTTAGCTGCAGTCATAAGGCGTACCTGGACGACCGGCGGATCTTCGGCGCTGCTTTCGGCGACGGCCTTGGAGGGGTTGTTTCGACTGGAGGAGCCGGGACATCATCGTCCGAGTCATCAATGACGAGCCTCCTCTTACTCGCCCGTTTGTTAGTGTCCTCACTCGGGGCCGCCCGTTTCCCGACTGGATCACTTTGGATTTTCACTCCACCGGTCGGCTTCTTGGCAGGGCGAAGCGGCACGTCATCATGAGGAACTTTATATGGTTTTGAAATAATGGAGGCATTTTCCTGCAAGAGAAATTCTCACAACACTAAGAGGTATGACATCAAGATTGCAAGACAGTACAAAGAGGTCAGTCGGCTTACCGGAGGAGGAGGCCGGTAGAGACTAAAGGGAAGGACCGACAGCATGAGGCTACGCTCGACTGTGACTCCAGTCGAGAAGACCTTGTACATCCGAATTTTCAGGATCTCAAAGCTGAGGGAATCCCGGTCTTCCCGATTGGGGTCCCTCTCGCCTTCATACTCAAAGGCAGGTTTTGACCGCTCCTTAATCGGCGCCAGTCGACTCTTGATGAAGTGCTGAGTGATTTGCTCGCCGTGAAGACCTTTTTGTTTCATCTCCAAGATCTTCGCTAGCAGTTTGTTGGCTTCATCCCAATCTTGGTCCACCGGCACGGTGCTCCAAGTATGCTTAGGCACAGGGGGAAGGCCGACAAAGTTTGGCAGGCTGGGTTCGAGGTTGCTGATATAGAACCAGCTCGCATGCCAGCCCTTGTTGGATGATTTCAAGGGAAGAGAGAAGTACTCCTTGCGGAGGGATCCGCGGAGTTGAAAACCCGCTCCACCAACAACGCATGGATGGTCCTTATTCGGATGCGGTTTGAGGTAAAACATGCGACGAAAAAGTTGGAAGTGGGGGAGGATGCCAAGGAAAGCTTCACATACATGAATGAAGAGAGCGATGTGAAGCATGGAGTTGGGGTTCAGATGATAGAGTCGAAGACCATAATAATCCAGAAGTCCCCTGAAGAACTCGGAAGTGGGGAGGCTGAACCCGCAGTAAAAGAAAGATGTGAAAACAACGAGCTCACCAGTGTTCGGGGTGGGGAAATCTTCACCCGCCGCCAGACGCCAGCCCACGATTTCCTTGGGGGGAAGCACGCCGTGCTTCACCATCTCCTTGAGGGTAGACTCCCTCACATCCGAAGTGGCCCACTGCTCGAAAGGGATTTTCTTCTCGTCCGCCATGAATGCGGTTTGTGTGGGAAGCAAATCTGGCTAAAAGGATGGAGGTTTGAGATGGGGGTCTTGGGAGCTAGATGCGAAGGCTGATTTGTGGCGAAGGAAGAGCTCCTGGATCGATGGATTCGGGTGCGCGCGAGTCTAGGGTTTTCCGCAAGAAGCTGGTCAACAGTGCTGCGAAAAGAGGGATTTTTCGGAAGACGAAGTGGCGGGGATGACCTCGAGGCTTTGTAAAGAGATTTGAGGGTTGCGCTAGGTTTTCTCGTGATTGGGCCGAGCCCATGAGAGACCTGCGGCCCAGCTAAGGTGTGGCCTGACGCGTGTCCTTAGGGACTTAAGTGGATGAGCTTAAGCAGATTTGCCTTGGCAATATGCACGTATCCGAATGCCCTATACCTTTGGAAATCCTTTCATACCGCGGTTTGCTGGACTTCATGAAGAGCTAGCATGATGCAATTTGAAAGGTGACCAACAGCTAAGCTTTTTATGGCTGCCTTGATAACAAGGGCTATTTGGTTCTTTAGCATTTGATTAAGTGATTATATCAATGCTATTTTTCCACCTTGGTGAAGATCTTTATAGATTGAGACCAGTATTATGGCAAGAGCTATTTAATAACTTGGTCATATTTTTCAGACGACTGAAAAACTTATTTACCCATGAGGGATGATTAAAATATTTGTTCCGAGATGACTCGGGCAGATCCACTCGGACAAGCATGAGTTTACCGAGTGCTTTCCACTTATAAGGATTGATTAAGTTATTTGTCTTGAGGCGACTCGGGCAAATTCACTCGGATGAGCACGAGCTTGCTGAGTGATGAGATTTTTTATATTTGCTTTAACATGAGTTAAGCATTTACATGAGTATGATTCTTTATAGTCCTTGCTCGTATGTTTGGTCTATTTTTGGATAATCATACGGTCGGGGGCTACATCTGATTAGGTATATCAAGAGATGTGCTTAGATATTAATTTTGAGAATTTTTTAGATATTTTCCAGCCCTTCACAGTCTTTGGAGCCACTCGGGAGATTCAGGCAGAGATGACGGAATCACTCGGCGCTAGAAGCACTCGGCCAAAGAGGTTTTTGGCTGTGTACTGTCTTGGTTTAAAGTTGAGTTGTCTCGTTGACTGAAAAGGACTCGGAGGCTACTGTGGAGATTATGGTAATCGGGTATCTACATGGCAGGTTTATCCGACTAGAGGTAGGGATAGATTGCGCCTGCCATATCTGTAAACCAAATATGACTTAGGTGTTACGTTGCCGATTGAGATAAGGCAACAACTCATAGTCACGGTTTGGTAAGATTGAGGAAACAGACTTAGAGTAAGATAGAGTTTCCGATCTGTAAGCCCGCCTCCCAAGACTATATAAGGAGGGTAAGGTGCGTCCCTTGAGGGATATGCGATATCAGATTTCATAAGCAAGAGCTTTAGATACACAAGATCACAAGATCAATAAAGACACTCGGCGGATCGAATCCCCAAAACAGGAGTAAGGTATTACCTCACGAGAGGGCCTGAACCTGTCTAAATCTCGTTTTCCGTCTAACCCATTGTGCTTGGCGATCTTGACTGCACCCCCAAAATTCTATTGCCGAAACCAAGTTTCGACACATACTAACAAAACAACAAATACTAGCATTGTAATGGTTACAGTATAAGATAGGCTGAAATAGTATAAGGCTATATGAGAACATTATTGCAACCATATAGACTAGCCTATTCAATGGACGGGTCCATTTACCCATATCATCCTATTTACACTTTTATCCTTGCTTCCTATAAAAATATTAACTCGAGAGTGGTATGGTTGGAGAGATAAGACCTTATAACCTAGTTTCACCATTGTTAAACTAGCAATGTGGTATTAAATATGCATACATAGCTCTCATGGGCCATACATAGCCCATTCAAATTGATCTGGATGTCACAGACACCTCCCCTAAAAGATCTGACGTCTTCGTTGGTCCAACTTATTCACATAGCCACACAGGCATATAGGCAAGTCTAGAAACACGTCCTCTCTTAGCATACGTTCCTACATCCAGTACATGACGAACCCACTTACACCTACCATCCCACTTATATGTTTGTCTTCGCTTTGTATAAAAGGGTTAAACCGAGAGTTGTATGGTTAGAGAGACAAGCCCTTATAAATTGAGTCAACCCTCGTTAAACTAGCAATGTGATATTAAACATGTACACACTCCTTTAATAGTTTACTATAAACTACTATGCAAAAAAAATTATAGCAAATAACTTTATAATAGGTATTCTATAAACTACTGTATGAGTGTTGAAGCACAAGAAATTAGAACCATATAGTAGATGATGTATAGATTTTGACCATCTATGCCTTTGGGTACAATATACCAGATTTTGTGCAATGGTTATTGACAACATAATTCCTTATTTTACTGAGGCTGCCCATGGCTGTAATCCATTAAAAAAAGACTAAATTGGACATTGGACTAGTTTTTTTTCCTTTTGCATGATGGACTAGATGTCAGCACATCTTTTCACTTGGGTTATATATAATTATCAAAATTTTCACCTATCACTGTTGGGCCACATGTTGGTCGACAAGTCTGATCTCTCTTATCCCCTCCCTTCATCACCAACACTAACTTCCATATTATATAGCATCTACCAGAGTTAGCGGGCACTCAACAAGCTCTAGCTTCAGCTCCAGCGTGAGCTGTGTCACGTCCAGAAATTCAAACTAGAATTTCCAAAGCTAATTTATGCATTCAATCCTTGTTGAGGAATCAGCCGAGGTACACAAATAGATAATTATTGATATTACAGAATCCACGTCTTAGAAACAGTATAAAAGATTAAAAAATGCAGTGGAAAAGAAAAGACTAACTAAACTGAAACTCTATTCTTGCGACGGAACTCCAACACACCACAGGCAACCTTGATGTCGGACGCAAGTCTAATCCTCGTCAAAATCTTCCTCTGCTTCAACCTCTGGCTTTGGTGGGGAAAATTGAGAAAGACTGCGTACTACCCACTATACTCAACAAGTCATACTGGAAGAGAAGGTATGATGCAGGATAGTTCACAAAGGAAGGATAGGGTCTCGTTTGCATAAACAGTATTTCAGAAATAATAATAGTTGAAAGCAGTAAAACAATAATATATAATTAAGCAATATTCATTAATCACTGTCCAACGTTAAACCCATGTTGCAACAGGCCCAACCATCCATCTACACTAATCAAGTTCCATTAGTCATATTATTATTTAAATGAGACTAATCACGGTGAATCTGATTGATCTGTTAGTGATATGCCCTAGAGGCAACATGGAGATGTTGGATATCACGTCAATGTTTATGTATTTATGAATAAAGTGTTCTTCAGCCCATGAAATAGACATCTTGTATTGATCAATAAGTACGTGACTTATTTATGAGACTCTTTATGTATGAATCTATTTCTAAATGATCCTCGATCATATATCATATTATTGAAACAAATATGATTCTAAGATCGGCATGTTTATTGATTGATGATTATGTCTCATAGATCATGGGTATGGAGATACCAAATCAATAAACATGGAAACATGTGTTGGAGAACACATTGTTGGATAGACCCACCATGAGACACTACAGGAATTAATGTGCCATTAGTTGGTCTCAGGTAGTGTTGGTACAAAGTCCTTAGACCTGAGATCACCATGGATTCCAACATGTGTAGTAGCCTACTTTGGGACTACCAAACGCTATTCCGTAACTGGGTAGTTATAAAGGTAGTTTTTGGGTTTGCTATGAAACATGGAGTGGGATGTGAGTGATCAAGATGGAATTTGCCCCTCCTTTGGAGAGATATCTCTGGGCCCCTCGAGGTAATGGATTATGGAAATGCATGGCCATGCTAAGTTGATTGAGGAGTCAATCAACGCATGATAATCCAATATGGTTCGAGTGAATGGTTAAGCTATTAAAGGGATGGCACACATCTTGCCTATAGCTTAACCGGTATCGTGAGGCAAAGGGATTTGTGTACACATTACAGGTTCAGAGCCGATATTATATTCTTGTATACTATGGTGTCAATATGTGCTGCTAGGCGCCGCTGTTGACAGGTCGGCTGAGTTGGACTCGAGCCGACGATCGGCTAAGTTAGACTATAGCCGAAACCGAGTATACCTGAACCTACAGGGTCGCACGCTTAAGGGGATAGAATAGATATTCGAGTTGGACTCGGATACGGCTCGATCGGATAGGGATCCGATCGGATAGAGTCCTATGGGCTTACGACGTGTGGGCGGCCAACTCTATGAGATACGGATGAGATCCGATTCAAAATAGAGTCCCGATCGGCCACTAGTCCCGAGGCCAACTCTATGTAAAGGAGGGAGGGGTGGAGAGCCGTGATACGTCAATTGCATCGTATTGAACCGAATCCGCAACAAAAGTCGCCGAGATCAATCTCCACGGAAACCCTCCCCACTTTCGAGCCAAACCCTAACCTTGCATCGCGTGCTAGCACACGGGTGTTCGGCGTTCGTCCCCTGACGTGTGGATACCGGTAGAGGCGCCGCTACGTTGCACGCCGTTCATCTGGCCGTGGAGGAATCGGCGCGGTCGAGCGCATTGGAGCGAGGCGCGAGAACACGCGGACGACTGGACGGCCGCGGCATCTCGCGAATCGGCTGATTGGTGAATCGGCCGTCCCCGGAATCGGCTACACTGTTCGCATCGGATTGCCCCGATTGGTCAAGCTTTCCGCTGCACACTCCAATCGGTAACGATCTATCGGCCCTTACTTGCAAGTGTTCCTGGTTTGCGCGGTAAAAAGTTTTTGTTTTCGCTAGCGTAGCCTCCGCGTAACCCTTCAAGGGTATCGAGCTAATCTTGCTTAGTTCGGGTTTTAGATTGGATCTGGAACAAGTTTTGCGCACGGGTTGATTAGATCAATCGGTTTTACGGGATCTGTTGAGGAGAGTTAATGGTAATTGCGTTCCTTGATAGTGTATCGGAACGGCGTAATGTGATTACGTCGAAGCAATTTCCATATAACTCGGTTTGAGTCGGCTTCGAGATAGCGTTCCTTGATAGTGTATCGGAACGGTATAATGTGATTATGCCGAAGCTATCTCGTAGTCCGATCTTGTTTGCCGCTCGCGCCCGCACAAACCATCTCCCTTGATAGTGTATCGGGACGACATAATATGATTATGCCGATATGGTTTCCGTAAGCGATTTCATAGATTGGATCTATGAATTTTGTGTGGTGTTCCGGCGCGCCCGAAGCCCGCGAGGGGCGGCTTCCCCTCGACCCCGCCCGCTAACCGCCGTGTGCGTACCCCTTATAGGTCGTCTCGTGTCGTTTCTCGCGATAGGTAGAAAACGTTTCTACGCCCTAACTTGTTTTTGCAGAGAATTCTTTGAGATGGTATGGCCCTATTGTATGTATGAGATGCATGTGTTGCATGTAATATTCTTTCATATGTGCAATCCCCGTAATATTCTTTCATACGTGCAATGCTTGTAATATTCTTTCACGACCTACGAGTCGATGTAATCTTCAATTAGAGCTTCTATAGTAGTAGCTTAGTTTGAAGAAATCAAGCATTCGGCACTCGGAAGAACGGTGTTGAAGATGGAGATCCTTCTACACCTAAGATGGAGATGGAGATCACCATGTGAAGGGGGCCATACTATTTATTGCTATTCTACCTACTTTCATATATGTGATATGTTTGTTTGATAGGATAACATCCCTCACAATATTAAGTAGTAATGATGCCCTTCCAAATGTTGCACCGTCCACCGTTATGCTCGTCAATGGTGGGTCCGCCAAAGCAGAGTGCCATTCTCTATCATAACACGAGGGGGTATATGTCGACATATACATGCAGGAGCATTTGGTTTACTTAACAAGGCTATCAAAATAGTTTTGGGCCTTGGGGCATAGGTTGGGGCCGAGGCATGGAGATGCCACACCAACAACAAGAGTCACATAGAGATGTGATTAGTAAGGAGTTGCTTACCGATGTTATTAATCTTCTAGCAAAGTGATGCCAAAGCTCACTAGAAAATTAATTAACATGTGGATCTTGACCCAATACGTAACCTAGAGGGAAGGTGGAAAATACGTAATGGGAGTCTAATGTTAAATTGTTTAACAATAGACATAGCATAAACATTGTGCTAAACTTTGCTTTTTCTTGTAGAATAAATGGCGGCTACTACTACACCCAAGACTTTTAATTTGCGATCTATTCTCGAAAAGGAAAATTAAATGGAACAAACTTTATGGATTGGTATCGCAACTTGAGAATTATTCTCAAGCAAGAGCGTAAGGAGTACGTTCTTGAAGTACCCTATCCCGAGGATTTGCCAAATAATGCCACCGCAACCGCACGGAGGGCTTATGAGAAGCACACTAATGATGCCCTAGATATAAGCCTGTCTCATGCTTGCTACAATGTCCCCCGAGCTTCAAGCAATATGAGAGCAGCGATGCTCACACTATTATTCAGGGGCTGCGTGGCATGTTTGAGAACCAAGCTCGGGCCGAGAGGTTCAACACCTCAAAGTCCTTGTTTGCGTGAGGCTTGTTGAGGGGAATCCCGTCATCCGCATGTGATAAAGATGATTGGCTACATTGAGAGTCCGGAAAACTAGGTTTTCCCTTAGCCAAGAGTTGGCTACCGATGTGATTCTCCGCCGCTCCCTCCGAGCTTCGAGCCATTCATATTAAATTATCACATGAACAATATGGATAGAACCTTGGCGAATTGCATGGGATGCTAAAGACAATGAGGAGAGTATCCAAAAACGGTCATCATGTGATGATGATGCGAAGGCTATGCGCAAACCACTGTCAAGAAACTTTGCACCAAGAGAAAGTTAACTCCCGATGAGATCGCGAGTGCCTCTAATGCAAAGAAGGGCAAGAAGGGGCTCGGTGGCATCGATGCCGTTTGCTTCTATTGCAAGGAGACAAAGCCACCGGAAGAGGAACCGAAAGAAGTACATGGAGGATCTCAAAAGAAGCAAAGTATGACTTCGCTTCAGGTATTAATGTTATAGACATTAATCTTGTTACTTCACCTACGACTCTTGGGTATTTGATACCGAATCGAGCTCATATTTGCAAATCGCGTGGTGGAATGAGAAGAAGTAGACGATTGAGAAGGGGCGAGGTGAACCCGCGCGTCGGCAATTGAGCAAGCGTTGCTACAGCTTGCCGCGCACAGTACTCACTTCATCTACCTTCAGATTAGTTTTGGAATTGAATAATTGTTATTATGTTCCAACACTATGTCAAACGTTATTTCCGCTTCATGTTTGCAAGCGGAAGGATATGATTTTAGATCAATGGACAATGGTTGTTCAATATATCTTAGAGATATGTTCTATTTTCATGCTCCATTGGTGAATGGATTATACGTTTTGAATCTTGAAGTGTTTCCCATCTATAACATTAATACGTAAAGGCAACTCTCTAATGATATAAACCCCACGTTTATCCGGCATTGTCGCTTAGGCCATATAAATAAGAAACGCATGGAGAAGCTCCATAAGGATGGATTGCTTCACTCTTTTGATTTTGAATCATTTGAGACATGTGAGTCTTGTTTACTTGGTAAGATGACAAAGGCACCTTTCACGGGACATAGTGAGAGAGCAAGTGACTTATTGGCACTCATACATACCGATGTATGTGGACCAATGAGCTCAACGGCTAGAGGTGGTTATCAATACTTCATTACCTTTACCGATGACTTTAGTAGATATGGTTATATCTACTTAATGAGGCATAAGTCCGAATCCTTTGAAAAGTTCAAAGAATTCCAGAATGAAGTACGAATCATTTAGGGAAAACAATCAAGTTTCTACGATCGATTGTGGAGGAGAATACTTGAGCCAAGAGTTTGGTAATCATCCAAAGATTGTGGAATTGTTCCACAAATGACTCCACCAGAACTCCACAATGGAATGGGGTGTCCGAACGGAGAAATCGCACCTTGTTGGACATGGTGCGGTCGATGATGAGCCAAAGTGTCTTCCGTTATCCTTCGGGGATATGCTCTTGAAACAATTGCGCTTACACTAAATAGAGTTCCATCTAAGTCGCTGAAAAGACACCATATGAGATATGGACAGGGCAACCCCTAGTTTGTCCTTTCTCAAAATTTGGGGATGCGAAGCTTATGTAAAACGTTTACAATCCGACAAGCTCACACCCAAATCTAACAAGTGCTTCTTTGTGGGATATCCTAAGGAAACTAAGGGATATTACTTTTATAATCGGGAACAAGGCAAAGTGTTTGCCGCCCGACACGGTGTCTTCTTGGAGAAAGAGTTTCTTTCAAGAAGGGTTAGTGGGAGCAGTGGTGCATCTTGAAGAAGTTCAAGAAACACCGAAAACGTTTCACGACGTTAGTAACCACAACAGAGGAGCAAAGTGTTGCGCCACCGGTTGTAGATACACCACCCAACTGAGGTCCGAAGATCACGTCGTGCACCCGACAGTACACAAAAGCGAATGCGTGATATATTGTTGTTGGACAACGATGAGCCTAAGACCTATGAGGAAGCGATGGTGGGACCCGATTCCAACAAGTGGCTTGGAGCCATGAAATCCGAAATAGAATCCATGTACGACAATCAAGTTTGGAACTTGGTTGATCCACTGATGGTGTCAAAACCATTGAGTGTAAATGGGTTTTTAAGAAAAGGCCGATATGGATGGAAATGTTCACATCTATAAGGCGCGATTGGTGGCGAAAGGTTTTAAACAGATTTAAGGAGTTGATTATGATGAAACCTTCTCGCCCGTTGCAATGCTTAAATCTATTTGGATTTTCCTAGCGATTGCTGCATATTTCGATTATGAGATATGGCATATGGATGTCAAAACGGCTTTCCTAAATGGAAACCTAAGCGAGGATGTATACATGATATAACCTTAGGTTTTGTCGATCCGTAATCGCTCGGAAAGATATGCAAGCTACATAAATCCATTTATGGATTGAAGCAAGCATCTCGGAGTTGGAATATTCGTTTTGATGAAGTAATCAAAGGGTTTGGTTTCATCAAAAATGAAGAAGAGGCTGTGTTTACAAAAAGGTCAGTGGGAGCGCAATTGTATTTCTAATCTTATATGTGGATGACATATTGTTGATTGGAAATGATATCCCTATGCTTGAATCGCCAAGTCTTCATTGAAAAATAGTTTTTCCATGAAAGACTTAGGGGAGGCAAAGATACATATTAGTATTCGGATCTATAGAGATAGATCCAAGAGGCTAATTGGATTAAGCCAAAGTACATACATTGACAAGGTGTTGAAAAGGTTCAACATGCATGATTCCAAGAAAGGTTTCTTGCCCATGTCACATGGCATTAATCTTAGCAAGAATCGTGTCCTCGACACATGATGAGCGGAATAAGATGGGTATGGTTCCATATGCTTCGGTAATTGGATCCATCATGTATGCCATGCTTTGTACACGCCTGCATGTCTCGTACGCTTTGAGTGCTACGAGCAGATACTCGCCGATCCAGTGAAGGTCACTGGATCGCAGAAAGAATATCCTTAAGTACTTGAGAAGAACTAAGGATATGTTCCTAGTCTATGGAGGTGAAGAAGAGCTCGTTGTAAGTGGTTACACCGATGCTAGCTTCCAAACAGACAAGGATGATTTAGATCGCAATCTAGGTTCGTATTCGGCCCGAACGGAGGCGCAGCACCGGAAGAGTTCCAAGCAGATACCGTTGCCGATTCTACAACGGAGGCCGAGTACATTGCTCTTCGTAAGCCGCAAAGGAGGCCGGTTTGGATCAAGAAATTCGTTTCGAGCTTGGTGTGATGACTAGTGCGATCGGTCCAATGTCTCTCTATTGTGACAATAGTGGAGCCATTGCGCAAGCCAAGGAGCCGAGGTCATATCGAAGTCCAAACACATACTTCGGCGATATCATCTCATCCGCGAGATTGTGGACAGAGGTGATGTCAAGATATGAAAAGTGCACACGGATCTCAACATAGCCGATCCGCCGACAAAACCTCTCCTCACCGAAGCATGAGGCGCACACAAGAGCAATGGGTATTAGATACTTACATGATTGACTCTAGTGCAAGTGGGAGATTGTTAGTGATATACTCTAGAGGCAACATGGAGATGTTGGATATCACGTCAATGTTTATGTATTTATGAATAAAGTGTTATTCGGCCCATGAAATAGACATCTTGTATTGATCAATAAGTACGTGACTTATTTATGAGACTCTTTATGTATGAATCTATTTCTAAATGATCCTCGATCATATATCATATTATTGGAACAAATATGATTCTAAGATCGGCATGTTTATTGATTGATGATCATGTCTCATAGATCATGGGTATGGAGATACCGAATCAATAAACATGGACACATGTGTTGGAGAACACATTGTTGGATAGACCCACCATGAGACACTACAGAATTAATGTGCCATTAATTGGTCTCGGTAGTGTTGGTACAAAGTCCTTAGACTTGAGATCACCATGGATTCCAACATGTGTAGTAGCCTACTTTGGGACTACCAAACGCTATTCCGTAATCGGGTAGTTATAAAGGTAGTTTTCGGGTTTGCTATGAAACATGGAGTGAGATGTGAGTGATCAAGATGGAATTTGCCCTCCTTTGGAGAGATATCTATGGGCCCTCGAGGTAATGGATTATGGAAATGCATGGCCATGCTAAGTTGATTGAGGAGTCAATCAATGCATGATAATCCAATACGGTTCGAGTGAATGGTTAAGCTATTAAAGGGATGGCACACATCTTGCCTATAGCTTAACCGGTATCGTGAGGCAAAGGGATTTGTGTACACATTACAGGTTCGTAGCCGATATTATATTCTTGTATACTATGGTGTCAATATGTGCCGCTAGACGCCGTTGGATGTGCTCGCAGAGTTGGACTCGAGCCGATGGTCGGCTAAGTTAGACTATAGCCGAAACCGAGTATACCTGAACCTGCTGTGGTTGCACGCTTAAGGATAGAATAGATATCCGAGTTGGACTCGGATACGGCTCGATCGGATAAGGATCCGATCGGATAGAGTCCTATGGGCTTACGACGTGTGGGCGGCCAACTCTATGAGATACGGATGAGATCCGATTCAAAATAGAGTCCTGATCGGCCACTAGTCCCAGTCGGCCAACTCTATGTAAAGGAGGGAGGGGTGGAGAGCTGTGATACGTCAATTGCATCGTATTGAACCGAATCCGCAACAAAAGTCGCCGAGATCAATCTCCACGGAAACCCTCCCCACTTTCGAGCCAAACCCTAACCTTGCATCGCGTGCTAGCACACGGGTGTTCGGCGTTCTGTCCCCGGACGTGTGGATACCGGCAGAGGCGCTGCTACGTTGCACGCTGTTCATCGGCTGTGGAGGAATCTGCTGCGGTCAAGCGCATCGGAGCGAGACGCGAGAACACAGTCGGACGACTCGGATCGGCTGCGACATCTCGCGAATCGGCTGATTGGTGAATCGGCTGTCCCCGTGAATCGGCTACACTGCTCCTGCATCGGATTGCCCCGATTGGTCAAGCTCCGCCGCACACTCCAATTGGTAACGATCTATTGGCCCTTACTTGCAAGTGTTCCTGGTTTGCGCGATAAAAAGTTTTTTTTTCGGCTAGCGTAGCCTCCGCGTAACCCTTCATGATCGCCCATAACCGTGGGCACGACTATACGAATAGTTTTACTCTGATCAGAGGTGTACAACTGTACCCACAAGACACAGCCCCACAACACGTCTCCGCGTGCCGGTGTACCACCATGATACCCCGGAAAGGGACTGCGACAAGACCCTTCGCATAACCCCTCTAACCAATCGTACCACACCAATGTTTTGCCCCCACTCCCATCAGGGCAATGGGCAGCCCCCCTGCGTGCCGCGGTGAATCCGGTAGCCGATCAACCCTTTTAACCAAGGCCGACCCAACTCCATCACGCCCACCCTCACTAGGGTACGTTAGCTAGAGACACCTACACTACAGATCCAGCCATTACCCATGATGGCTTGTGGTATGCATGGTAATTCTTCCAGGGTTTTTCGAGAACCGGTCCTTAATTGCCATGGGCGCTACTATCCAAAACCATTGCACCCACAGCCCACCATTGTCATATTTTGATATTATTAACATAGTATCACATACTTGACATCATCTGTATAATATTCTCCACTGTAATATTTAGATAATGTGCTTCCCTTAAGTGAACTAATTGATCTAAGCCAGGCTAAGCATGTCCTAAACCAATATATAGTCATATTGAACCCAAGTTATAAATGGTATAAGGTATACAGTTCTTATGGCTGAGTACAATAGGTATATTAGTCTCATGAAATAACATTCTAAAACATATGCAGTATTTGAGAAAAATGAGGTATTTAAATAAAATAGGTACAATATGATCAATGTAAAGTATGACTTGCCTTGCTTTGAAGATTGGGAAACTTCGGCGACTACTTCGAAGTAAACGGGATCACTGGAATTACCGAAATCTATACAACAAACAAAGCACTCAACAAACATGCTAAAAGTCTACTGAAACAATACAAGAAACTATTTTTAATGGATTCTTGACATTTTTTGATTTAATAAAATTTGAATGGACTAAAATGGAGCTCGGATTAAAAAGATATGAATTTTAGAAGTTTAACTGTGATTTTTAACTAAACAGAAAAGTCCTAAATTAAATATTGCGCAATTAAGTCCCTGCTGATGGAAGCGGCTGGCGCAAGTCGGGTAGGACTGACGTCAGCATGACATAGTGCTGACGCAAGGCTAGGGCTGACGCAAGCGTGATGCAAGCAGATGATGTCAGCGGGCGCGGGACACCGGTCCACGGTAGACCGAGTCTACGGAGCGGCGGCGGCGACGACCGAGCTCGGCACAACCGACCATGGCCGCGCAGCGACCGGCCGGCTTGCCGGCAATGCAAGCGACGGCAGCGGATGACGACTCTAGGATTTGGGATTTGACGGAACAGTGCTAGGGTTTCGGGATGTGGCGCGGTGAACGCGGGAAGCGACGGCGACGCACTGGACCGAGAGGAAAAAAGGGACAGGGCTCACCGGCGTTGGGGACGAAGGCGGCGGCGCGCGGCGGCAAGATTGGGCGTCGGCGAATTTGGGGCTAAACTCGATCGAGAAATAGCAAAAAACCGAGCGGTCACACACGACTTCTTTTATAGAGGAAGAGGAGACCGGATAGGGCACGGGTTGGCCGGGAATTTCTCACCGTCGAAACGAACTCAGAGAGAGAGAGATACGACGGTGGTTAGGGTTGGGCCGGCGCGGGCTCGGATACGCAGCGCGTGAGTCGGGAGGTGCGGTGCTAGGGTTCACGCGGCGCGAGCGGTGGAGATGCGCGGGATTCGTGCGGCGCAGATGGTAGAGATGGCGCCGCGGCGACGCGGGCGTGGACGCGGGGACAACGGGCCTTACAGGTGGGCCCCAACTGTCAGCAGCCCGAGCACGCGAGGGAGGGCCGGCAGACTTTAGCGGTGCGGCAGCTTGGCTCGTGGGCCACAGCCCATGGGCAAGCGAGGGAGAAGCGTGCACGCGGCGGCTTGGGCCGGCGAGGATTGGGCCGATGGCCCAAAAAGGGAAAAGAGCGGGAAAAGGACGGGAATAATAGGAAAATTAGGAAAATATTTTTCGTAGACTTAATTTAATTCCAAGAAATTGTTTAATTGGTTAAAAATTATTTCTAGTGCTCGAAAATTCCACTAAAAATCTAGTTAATGTATTTTGATATGTAGAGTCGAAGAGAAATCCTACTATTCCATTTCCACTTATTAATTGTATTTTAAAATTATTTATTTGCTCTAGGTTAAATCCAAGAATTTAATTTCTTCAGGGGAATTGTTTAAATGATTCTTAGGGGCAAAACTACAGGGTGACAAACCTACCCCCCTTAAACGAAATCTCGACCCCAAGATTCGGAGGCGCTGACAAAAAGGTGTGGGTAAGCGGCCTTCAACTCATCTTCTCTTTCCCAGGTAGCCTCTTCTTTGGAGTGATGAGTCCGCTGAACTCTACAGAATCTAATAACCTTGTTTCGAGTTCTTCTCTCGCTGGTTTCAAGGATACGAGTTGGTTTTTCTACGTAAGTCAAGTCCTCTTGAATCTTAATTTGGTCTAGACTCACCTGCTCTTTTGGTACTCTCAAACATTCTTTAATTGAGAGACATGAAATACGTCATGAATACCAGCCATGTTGGATGGAAGCTCGAGCTGATAAGCGACTACCCCTCGACGTTCCCGAATTCGGTATGGTCCCATAAAACGTGGTGCCAACTTTCCTTTGGTTTGGAAGTGATGTACTCCTGAAAGCGGTGTGACACGAAGATACACATAATCTCATGCTTCAAAAGTGAGATCTCGTCGACGGTTGTTTGCATAGCTCTTCTCTGCGCTATCCTCAACCTTTCCCTAATTATTCGGACTTTTGCTTCTTCTTCACTTATCACTTCCGTTCCAAACAACTGACGCTCACCAGCCTGATCCCCGAAAAGTGGGGTACGACACTTCCGTCCGTACAATGCCTCATACGGTGCCATTTGCAGACTGGCTTGGTAACTGTTGTTGTAGGAGAATTCCGCATAAGGCAAACTCTTGTCCCATGCTCCTCCGAACTCAAGCGCACATGCTCTTAACATATCTTGCAAAATTTGGTTCACTCTTTCAGTTTGACCATCAGTCTGCGGGTGATAGGCTGTACTGATGTTCAACCGAGTACCAAGCTCTTCTTGCAACTTTTGCTAGAACTTGGAAGTAAACTGACTTTCTCGGTCAGACACGATCTTCTTAGGCACCCCATGTAAGCACATGATCCTAGCAAGGTATAGTTCTGCTAACTTCTTTCCCGAATAAGTGGTACACACCGGGATGAAATGAGCCACCTTCGTGAGTCGGTCCACGATGACCCAAATCGAATCTTGTCCCGACGACATTTGAGGTAAACCGGTGATGAAATCCATTTGAATCTCTTCTCATTTCTATTCCGGGATTTGGAGGGGTTGTAATAGTCCTACGAGCCATTGATGTTCTGCCTTGACTTGTTGACAAACATCACAGAGTGCGACGAATTTGGCAATTTCTCTCCTCATACTGACCCACCAGAACTTCTCCTTGAGATCTTGATACATCTTTGTATTACCCAGATGGATTGAATATTGGGTCTGATGAGCTTCCGTAAGGATCAGTTTCTTCAATTCTTTGTCTTCCGGTACACACAATCTTTTTCCTATCTAGATTGTTCCATGCTCGTCTTTAGTGAAGTCGCGAGCTTTTCCGACTGTCATGTTCTTGAGTTCAGCTAGCTCAGGATCTGATGCCTGAGCAGCCTGAATTTGGTCTATGTGAGTGTGTTGAACTTCAAGAGCGACCACAAACCCAAATTCCACAATTCACAGGTTTAGGCGCTCAAATTCTTGCTGCAACTGGTTACACATTCCCTATGTGTTAATGGTGTTGCAGTAACTTTTCCTACTCAAAACATCTGCTACCACGTTAGCTTTGCCAGGGTGATGGTGTATTCCCAGGTCAAAATCTTCAATCAGTTCCAACCATCTTCGTTGATGAAGATTTAAACCCGGTTGGGTGAAGATATACTTTAAGCTTTTATGATCCGTGTATACTTCACAACGGTTGCCGAGCAGGTAGTGCCGCCATATTTTCAAGGCATGGACCACGGCGACTAATTCCAGATCATGGGTTGGGTAGTTGTTCTCATGTGGACGCAACTGATGAGAGGCATACGCAACCACCTTACCCTCTTGCATCAACACACATCCAAGCCCTTGGTGAGACGCATCAAAATATACATGGAAATCCTTGGTTGGATCCGGCAATATCAAGACTGGCGCAGACACCAACTTCTTCTTAAGCTCTTCAAAGCTCTTGTTACACTCCGCGGACCACTTGAATTTCTCATCTTTCTTCAATAATTACGTCATTGATTTGATAATTCTAGAGAAATTCTCAATGAACCGACGATAATAACCCACGAGTCCAAGAAAACTTCAAACCTGAGTTACTGTAGCGGGAGTGAGATTCACAGAAAACATACCCAGTATAACCTCGAGTGCAGCCTGTGCCTCCTCTACAGAAGCATGATTGTCACGTGCCTGGATGAGTCTGGGTCCGTGCACTACGGCTTCGGACATTTATCTGCAAAATGCCTAGGCTCACCACAGTTGAAGTAGACTCCCGGCTTTCCTACGGAGTCCTTCCTTGGAGGTGGTGGCTTGGATTGCTGTTAGGGTGGCGTTGTTGGGGGACGTGGAGTTGGATTGCGTTGCTGCTGTCCACTGCCACTGCCACTACTACTAGCTTGAAAGTTTCCTGGGTGATAAGGCCGATGCTAGCAGACAATCATGGTGGTAGGTCCACCCTAACCTCCGGGTATGAAACACGACCTTTGCTGATTGCCCTGCTGCGGTGGAGGTTTGAACTGCTGTCGGTGTTGAAAATACATGCACTGGCCTGAGAGATCTGCTTAACTCTAGTGCAGGTCTGTAATCTTGCTTTTGGGGTTCAAGGATAGGGCTGGGCATTCGGGTTTACCCGAAATTTTGGGTCAGGTAGTTTGGGTTTTTAGAATTTCGGGTTTTTCAAAAATGATACCAGAAATATTACCCGATCACCCTATTACCCGAAATTTCGGGTTCGGGTTTCGGGTAACCCGAATTACCCGAAATACACTAATCGGCCGGAGGAGGAGAGGAGAGCCTGAGTGACAGCGGGTGAGGCCGGCGAGCGGCGGGTGAGACCGGCAAGCTGCGAGCGAGGGCCGAGGGGCGACAGCGTGACACGAGGGTGGAGCGACGAGTGAGGGGTGACGGCGTGAGGGCCGAGCGGCGACGATACGAGGGCGGAGCGACGACGGCGCGAGGGGCGACCACCGATGGCGCGAGCGGCGAGCGGCCACAGCGCGAGGGGAAAGCGACAAGCGCGCCTCCGGCAAAGGCGAGCGGCTCCGCGCCGTCACGTGAGGGAGGGCGAGCGGCTCCGGCCTCCGGCGTGAGGGAGGGGCAAGCGGTGAGTGGCTCCGACCGGTGCGAGCACGGAGGGCCGAGGTGGCGGCGGTGGCTCGGGAGCCTGGAGATGGACGGGGCTGTACTTGGTGCGAGGGTTAGGGTTACGGGGTGCGGCATGGTGCGGGCGGGTTACGAGTGCAGTGCGGGCGGTGCGGGTAGTAGGGGCAGTGCGGGTTACGGGTAGTAGGGGCTGACTGTGGGTTATTCGGGTTATCGGGTACCGCAAGTTACAACCCGATTAACCCGAAATAAAATCGGGTTTTCAAGTTATCTACCCGCGATTAGTGTTTGGGTTTCAGGTAGTTTAGATTCGGGTTTGGGCTTCGGGCTCGGGTTTTATGCCCACTCCTATTCAAGGGCGTGCCAGTTTGTTTGATCCTGCAACCAACAAGAAACTAAAGAAAGAAAACAAAGTTAAATCCATCAACGATAGCCGATCGGGTATAGCCGATGACGTATCGTTTAATATTGAGCCGATGCGATATGCATAGGATCGACAAAGGGAAAATTCGATCTAATCGATCGGCTGTAGATCTATAATATATAATCTATGTCTCGAAATATATATAAACAAAGTGATTGGGATAGATTAGCAATATGCCGAGACAGTATAAATCACTTATGTCTAAAAGTACTTTAAGACAAAGATTATACGTATTTATAGCATAGCCGATGTCATAAATCTAACATGTATCGGCTAATACTCCGATACCACTTTATACTAATATATCAATATAGATTAAATACATTAAATAGAAACCAATCAGGTGTTAAGATAACATAATAGATCGATAACGAGCTTAATGCATTTTACCACAATGAGATCTTAATATAAAGGGCAGATTTAGCATATCAAGTAAACAATATAGGAAACAAGATAGCTAAACTAGGTAAGATCGGCTAAAACCTCGATACTATCTCTAATAGCAATCATAGAGCAAGATAGATATTATAATTCTAGATAATGTTTAGTAGGTCAGACTTATCCGATGCAACACTAAGCATAAAGAGAAACATAGGATCTAAACAAGTCAATGAAAGCCTTTCGAGATGGTGGATACACTATATAATCTAAGTCAACGTTGATATCTAACCTTATCGGTTGTTGTCTAGTAACAGGTGCTAGCCGATTAGGGTTAAACAACAATATTGATCTAGATTATATAGCATATATGATAACTCAACGATTTACGTAAACATGATATCTTTCACGATTTACGAGCAAGGTGTATTGAACTGATTATTATCTTTCACAAGGTCTTGGGGTCATATTTATACCCAGATACATGATATGTCCTTGTCGGACACGATTCCTATCTCTATTACAACTCATATTATGGATAAGTCCCCTAGGTGGACTCTTACCGGTCACAATCTATAAGGAAATTATTTAAAACAACCTAATTAATAGATACAATTGCATCTTTTGGACTCTATCCATGCATGACAATCCTCATGAAGCACTTCAAATGAATCTGATTATGATTCCAATGCCCTTTTACCGGGATCGGCTACATCGGCTATCCTTATCGAAATCGGGTACATCGTCTATCCTTGTCCGACTCGGTCTTAGCCGACGAAAATCTTAGCTGATTCAGTCTCAACCAACGCGTACTCTATCTTTGAGAACCATGATCTCCTCCAAATCCGCTTCGGCTTTAGTTCCAAATCTGATGGTTGGCAAATAGCTTTCCTATTTGTAATTTTTAAGAAAACAACAAAAATTTATCTCCAACAGTTTGGCAAATGACTTTCCCATTTTAGGGAACATGGCAAAATGGGCTCTATTGTGTGCATTTATGCACGCTGGATGGAAAGGACGGGGAGGTGCATCCTTGAGCAATTTGATTTCTTTTCATGTGTGTGGCTACTACCGTGTTTGACTATACTTCACTTGGCACGTTAAACTGTATCTATAATATAATATAATATAATATTTGAAAGCAAGTTAAAAATGTTAAAAGAATTGAGAACGACAATATTACTATATTACATCTTAGAATCTGAAAAATATCCCTTATGCAAATTTTATTTCGAATAAAAATAAACATAACTTTATGAAGACAAGTTTCTCTTATACTACATTTTTTTCTAAATAAATAATAATATTATATATTAATAATAATAATGTTTGCATTTTTTTAGGATCAAAGGTTATGCCTTTGGGCTATATAATTTAAAAATCGGCCCAAATTGTTGGCAAAATAGTACGAATGGAGAATAAAATTTGCCAAACTGTTGGAGATGATCAATTTTTCCTCCCCATATTATTTAGGGAGTTGGCAAAAGAGCATGAATGGAGAACAAAATTTGCCAAACTGTTGGAGATGCTCTAACACATGCCCCCCAAGTCCGTTATATTTGTAATATTGCGGATTTGCTTGATCTTATCTCAGAGAAAATTTAGGGCTTTTCCATTTTGGCCGTTACTGCACCTCTTTAAATAATAACCACCTCGAAGTTTTTCATGCTATCACTTGCGCTTTCACCGCTTTAGCCACAAACGTCCCCAACCTGCAAGCAACTCTCTCGCGGCGACAGCTTCATCCCCGATGATGTCGACCTTAGCTATTCCTTCTGGTGCACCGTCGGCTGAGTTCCCTGAGGTAAGCCCCATCGGGTATAACTCCTTTCCTTGCTGCGGATTTGTTTTTGCTTTTTGTGATTCGCCTTTTTTCCTTGTAGCATCTCGCCAACCAAATTGAAGTCCCTAGCCTTGTTCACCCCAACCGATTCTTCCTAGGCCCAATCAGCAATTCAGACCCCACCGAATTCATAAACGCTGAGACCAATAGGGTTCCTTTTATATTAACAAACCCTAGTTTGGTACATTGGGCTGGAACTTCCAAGTCTTGGCCATCCACCGACAAAACTTGGCCAGAGTGGTACAACAGGGTATCGACTAGCAAGCAGAGCCACTGGGAAGAACTTGGGATAGCGCAATGCCTAGCCCTGACCATAGCCGACATGTCCAAAGATGAGCCCATGCTATCGGCTGCAACCTATTTTTGGTCCAATACTCTGAATGCCTTCTTATTCAATCAAGGACCGATGACACCAACTCTCCTGGACATAACCATGATTACCGGTTTGGTATCACTTCATCGGCTAACCCTGTTAGCTTGAACACCAAGGGCCAATTTTCTTTCAAGACTCGGGCCATCGACGACTGAAATGGATTCATCTTGCAGAACATGGGAATTGGCCCAGTAGGCCCTAGGGAACACACAACCTTCTTGTTGATGTGGTTGGAAAAGTTCTTATTTTGTGGTCTAAGTTGTGGCCCTACAACCAATTGGCAGCATGTAGCCGAAGCACTGGTAGAGAAAAGGCAACTTCCTTTGGGCAAATATTTGCTAGGATACCTCTACCAGACTCTGAACTCTGCATCGGCTAAGATCGCTACCGACTCTGCTATCGGCACTGGTGGCCCTTGGTGGCTTCTCCAAATTTGGCTCAATCTACACACACATATGGTTGCTGAGAGGCCAGCATTAGTGGATTCCGATTCCCAAAAGTGCACCATACGACGATGAAGATGGAAATGAGGTCATAACCCGCCGATGCATGTCCTTTGGAGAGGCGACATCTTCATACGCTGGATCAAAGCTATCGGCTGACCTCTTCAGGGACTGGTTTGGCAACTTCTATGAAGGATTTCAAAGGGACTCAAGAATCTAGTTTGCATATGTACATTCTAAAGATTTTGAGCTCCCAAACGACTTCAGATTCGATGAGATCAACTCTGAGAAGTATGATAAGTCCAGGAAGTCTTCACAACTGCCATCTCCCCTTGTATCCTCCCAGTCGGCATCCACCAGGGCAGAAATGTCCAAGTTTCGTACAAATTTTATCACCCAGTGAGTGCTGCCAGACAATTAGGGATGGGTCAGCTGCCGATCGGCTTGTTCTTTGTGGACAATATCCAAACTAGGGGAGAGATCACTTAGGGCCTCATGATGGATAGACTGCTAAACATTCAAGGCCTCTCACTTGGCAGTATTGAGAACATTGAATTGGCTATAATGAGGAGTAGGGCTTTTGATCGATGGTGGATAGAGTGGAAGAAACATATATTTCACCAATCGGCCTCAATGTACCTGACTACTATGTTCCCAGAGTCGGTTCCATAAGTAAGCATTCTTTCTTTTATCAAATTCTTCATTATCGGATATCACTCTTCAATATTTAACAACACCTTTCTCTTTGCTTGCAGACTACCGACTCCTCTCCTCCTCATGCCAGCAATACTGGAGCAACGCCCCCAAGACGGGAGTAATGCTGCTGGGATTACTCCAAATGGTGGTGGACTAGCTCCTTCATGGATCGGCTACAATGCCCCCAAGACGACCTCTTTGCTTCATGGTCAAACCCGTCAGCCGATCCCCTCTGAAGCTGGAAGAAGGAAAAGGACCAAGCCATCGGCTGCCGATCCATCGGTTGCAAAGAAGAAAGCTCCCAAGAAACAAAAGACAGCTGCATCCGATGATCTCCCGTCCCTAGACCCAGATGTGGAGGAGTTCCTCAATCAAGAAGAAATGGAGGAAGTCGTCGACGATGCTGCTGCCGATACAAGTGAAACAAGAAGAACCATGCAGACGCCACCAACCGATGACCCAGCTCCTCAGAAGACTCCAACTCCTCGAAGACACCAACCTCGTCCTCAACCGGTATGTACTTTTCTGGAGTTTTTCTTCCTTTAAATATTCACATTTTAATTCTTGAACAAACTACTTCACTTTGCAGAAAAAGAAATTGGCCACCAAGAAGAAACCGGCTCAACCTCCATCGATAACTCTAAACTCAAAACCTTTCTCAATTTTCAATTAACCAATGCCAAACCAAATTTGTCTCTCTTTATTTTTGTGAAGCCGCCTCGCTCTCCAGCACTTGCCCCACATGAATCTAGTGAGCGAACTCCATCGGCTAGGGGCAGCCATCACGTCAAGGCAGAAGGAGAAGGAGCTCCTGTCATCCGTGTAAACACTTTCTCTTAGCTCCATATCGTTTATTTTTAGCTTGCTAACACTTAACAATCTCAATGCTTTCTTTTTCAAGTTCTAGCCGATATGTTCTCCTTTGACATAGGGCAGTTCCTGGATGATGAGGAAGAGACCATAAGTAAAGCTCTAGCTCCTCTTGCCGATAACCAGAAGGCTAAGCTTTTAGACATGGCTCATCGGCTAGAGAGCTCCTTGGACTACTTAGTCGTCAACTGCGGGCCGATCAGAGCTAGGTTTGAAGAAATTCAAGACCAAATCCTAGACAACCTAGCTGACATCATCTCCCAAGAAGCATACCTTGAACAACACCGACACAAGCTGGAGAGGGCATGACAAAGGATTGCCGATCGGCGAGAAAGAAAAGCTCTTGAAGCCACCATCGAAGCCAATCAGCAATCAATCACCGAAGACAAGGCTAAGCTTGACGAGATGACTGCAGGGCCATGTTCAATTTAGACCAGCATTGGTCGGCTGCAAAATCGCAAAAAAGGAGCTACTAGCGGAGCTTGAGAAGTGCAACTCCGAGCTGGCATCAGAGGAATAGAAACTTGTCGATCTTCCCAGGGCAATTGAAGGGCAAAAATCCAAATTGAAGACTTCTGTCAAGCATTTGTCAGACCTTACGAAGTCTCTGAAAGTGATCCCTAGAACCGATGTTACCGATGCCCAAGCCATAGAAGACATAGAACAAATTAGGCAAAGGGTTATATCAGCTATCAACAAGCTGGTGTCTGGATGAACCGATCCATGTAATAGGAGCTAGGAGCTTGAAACTTGGAAACTTTTATGCCGATTCTTGTAAATCCTTGTGAACTTTTGTGATGACTCTTGTAATATATCTTGCATTGAAATTTTTGAAGTCCACATATTTTTGTATGCATGTATGTATGCCCCCTAATTTTACAATGCCAAACATTGATAAAATTATGGCTTGACTAAGGGCGATATCGCAAATATCGGCCATGACACATCGACAGAACTCAACTGATTATGATAAGTTAAAAATACTAAGTGCGATATAAATTATATCGGCCATCTAAAGGCGATGTCAACACATCGGCTACCATGTATCAAGACAACACAGAATTATGAATTGATCCAAACACTCAGATAATATTTCTTCAAGTATTTGCCATTGAGAGCCCTTCCAAAAACTTCTCCATCAAGCCCTTGCAACATATAAGCCCCTTAGAAATGGACTTGTAAATCTGGAAAGGCCCTTCCCAATTTGGTGACCACTTGCCGAATTTATTATCACGAGTTCCAATCAGCAGAATCAATTCCCAAACCAACTCGCCTTCTAAAAAAGATTTTGGCACAACTTTCTTATTATAACGACGAGTGATTCTCTCTTTATCTCTTGTTACTTTCTCCAAAGCACGCATCCTGGATTGAACCAGCTCTTCCGATTCATCTACCATGAGATTACGATAATCATCGGCTGTCAACTCATCTTGCAAATCAATTCTCCTTGAGCCGATGACATTTTCCCATGGTAACACAGCTTCATGTCCATGAACTAGCTTGTAAGGAGGAACCTACATCGATCCATGACAAGCCATTCGATAGGACCACAATGCCTCGCCCAATCGGCTATGTCATTGCTTTGGAAATCAGAAATCTTTCTTTTAATCAACTTAATCAAACTTTTGTTAGATGCTTCTGCTTGCCTATTAGCTTGTGCATAATACGGTGAAGAATTCAACAACTTAATCCCCATGCTTTCTGCAAACTGGACAAACTCATCTGATACAAAGATAGATCCCTGATTGGTTTTGATAGTTTGAGGAACACCAAATTGGTATATAATGTGCTCTTTAACGAACTAACCGCATCCCCGCAGTCAACCTTCTTCAATGGTATTGCTTCCACCCACTTTGTGAAATAATCGGTTGCCACCAATATAAACTTATGTCCTTTGCTCGAAGGTGGATTGATCTGGTCGATCATGTCGATTCCCCAACCTCTGAACGACCATGGCTTGATTATAGGATTCATAGTCGATGCTGGTGCTTTTTGAATTGCTTTGAATTTTTGGCAATCTTGACAACCTTTATAATATGTGAAGCAATCTTCCAACATTGTCAGCCAAAAATACCCAGCTCATCGAAGCAACCACTTCATCTTATGGGCCGATTGATGAGTACCATATATACCTTCATGTACTTCTCCCATCACAACCTTGGCTTGATCGGCACTCAAACATTTCAGCAATACCCCATGAATCGTCCAATAATACAGCTCACCATCCAACAAGACATATCTCAAAGCTTTATAATGCAATTTCCTTGAAGCCGATTGAGAGGGATTCTTCAAATATTAAATACATCATACCTCCAATCATCGGCTGTGATTGTAGTGATTTCTATCTTGATATCTTTGACCATCGGCTTGTATCCGGATGCCCCCTGAGTCAAATCATTAGCTTAACGTTTTGCTCTCGAGAAATATGCCTCAAAGTTACCAGCCGAAAACTATCCATCAATTCTCGGCACTTCTCATTGTAGATCACCAATGCATCATTCTTTCACTCATATTCCCCAGTTAACTGATTGATCACCAACAAAGAATCACCCATGATTTCAACAACACCGGCTTCAACTTTCTTTAAGAGCTGTAATCCCTTGTGAACTGCCTCGTACTTAGCTTGATTATTGGTGACATAAGACTTAATAGTATAGGAAAATTCAAAACTTGCCCCCTAGGTGATATTATGATCAAGCCGATACCACAACCATGAGTACAAACTGATCCATCAAAAAACAATGTCCAAGGCACTATGTCAACCGATCCGATTGATTCATCACGATGTTCGACAATAAAATCGGCTATGGCTTGCCCCTTCACCGCTTTGGGCGATTCATATGAGATTAAATTCTATTAAAGCATGAATCCACTTTCCAACTCGCCTTTCAACACCGAGCTGATAGCATATATTTGACAACATCGACTTTGCAAATTATGGTGCATTCATTGGATAAAAAATAATGCCTTAACTTTGTCCAAGAGAAATATAAGCACAAGCATAATTTTTCCACCGGAGAATACCTTGTCTCTGCATCCAGAAGCCTTCTGCTCAAATAAAAGATTGCTCTCTCCTTGCCCTCAAATTCCTGGATCAAGACCGAGCCGATTGAGTTCTCATCGGCTGACAAGTACAATTTGAAAGGTACCCCTTTGTGGAGGAATCGAACTAGAGAGGAACTCAAATATTCCTTAATATTATCCAAGGCCTTTTGTTACTCGCCCCCAAGTAAACTTCCGATCGACTTTCAATCCGAGTAAAGGTGTAAAGGGCTTCATCTTCCCGCATAGATTAGAAATAAATCTCCCGATGAAATTCACCTTGCCGACCAAAGATTGCAACCGCTTCTTGCCCTCTGGAGGTTGAATATCCTTGATTGCATTAATGCTCCTCTTTGTTCCCTCAATCCTCCTTTCGTGAACAAGAAAACCCAAAAATTGTCTAGTCGATACACCGAAAGCACACTTTGTGGGATTCATCTTCAGTCATATTTTTGTTCTTTCCAAAACTTTCCTCAAATCGGCTATATGGTCATCAATCTCCTTCGATTTCACTATCACATCATCAATATAGATCTCAACCAACAAGCCGATCAGATCATGGAATATATAATTCATGGCCCTTTGATATGTAGCTCCAGCGTTTTTCAATCCAAAAGTCATCACAACCCACTCATACAAGCCGATTGCTCCAGGACATATAAATGCAGTCTTATGAATATCTTCTTCTAGCATAAAAATCTGATTTCATCCATCATTGCCATCCATAAAACTTGTGATCTTATGCCCTGAAGCAGCATCAACCAATTGATCGGCAATCGGCATTGGGTATTCATCCTTAGGGGTAACTTTGATTAGATCTCGAAAATCAATGCAAACCCTAAGTTTACCGTTCTTCTTGATAACTGGAACTATATTGGAAACCCACAGAGCATATCGGCATAGCCGAATAAAATCAACATCATATAATCGAGAAATTTTAGCTTTAATAACATCATACATACGACTTTAAATCTTCTAGGTGGTTGTTTATATTGCCGATATCCTGGTTTGATAGGAAGCCGATGTTCTAGAATCGATCGGCCATGCCCTAACATCTCAAAATATTCCCAAGCAAAACAATCTCTGTATTCTTTCAAAAGTCATATTAACTTGGTTCTAAATTGAGAAGGCAAATTTTTACTAATAAAAGTCAGCCTAGGCTATCTCCTGGACCTATATCAACTTCTTCCAAATCATCGACTGATATAAAACCTTGTCCCAGTTTGCCATCGAGATCATTTACAGTGTCCTTGGTGTAGAAATTTGACCCCTCCACGACGCCCTCAAAGCAACAGTTCGGGCTCTTCATCTCCAATTGGCTGTATATCACAATCAGACACGTTTAGATAATCTCCTTTCCAAACTTTTTCAGACAAGCAATCAATTCCGTCCATCTCCCAAAGAGTTAAATCGGCATTGGCAATATTGACTGACCTGTCGGCTGGCACGATTTCTACCTTGTCACCTTGTTACTGGATCAAACTTTGATGCATGGTCAAAGGAATACAACAATTTGCATGAATCCAATCCCTTCCAAGCAACAGGCTATATGAACCCTTCCCATCGATGACTAAGAACATGGTAGGACAGTTTTGCTGCCGACTGTCAACTCTACATTTAAAACTCCTTTGGTTTCCGATGGATTGCCACCAAAGTCTTTGAGAACCATGTTGGTCTTGATGAGATCATCTGAATTCTTGCCCATCTTTCTCAATGTAGCATATGACATCAAATTCACGGTAGCCCCACCATCAATCTGTTGATGAGAAATCTTAACCATGCGCTGTCCTGGGAGATCTGCTTAACTCCAGTGCAAGTCCGTCCTTGGCTACCTTTAATGAACTAGGCGTGCCAATTGGTTTGATCTGCTAACCAACAAGAAATAAACAGATACATGCGTTAGGGTTAAGGTTAGATCCTACCGGATCGGCTCAGGGCACCAACTTACATATAATTGCTATCCCAAAGGATATTTAACTAAGTGACTGGGATAGATCGGCCATGCCGAGATAGTATAAATCACTTAATCTAAATATACATTAGGATAATAAATATATGCATTTATAACCTAGCCGATGCTCTAGATCTAACGTGAATCGGCTATTACTCCGATACATCTTATGAAAAGATATCAATCTGACCTAAATGCGCTAAACCTAGATCAATCGACTGTCGGCTGACGCCAAAAGATTGATACCGGCTTAAGGCATTTAACTAGATTGAGATCTTAATATAAGAGGCATCTTTAATATATCTAATAGTACATAATGCTAAAAGATAATTAAAACAAATAAGGCCGGCTGAAACCCTGGCACTGTCTCTAATGGTAAACATCTAGCCGAATAGATCTTAATAATTCTAAGAGCGACTTAATAGATCATGATGATGCAGCATTAAGTACAAAAAGAAATATTAGATCTATATGAACCAATGTGAACCCCTCGAAACGGTGCATACAACATATAACTTGGTTCAACATCAAGATCTAGATCTCGTTGGCTATTGTCTCCTAAGAGAAACCAATATGGTGAGATAGATCTAGATATTATTCTAGATTATGTGCCGTATATGATAATTTGCAGCAGTTCATAACATCAAAACTAGAGTATCATGACGATGTAAGCACTAGATTCAACGATACAAACTACTAATGACGAGTGTTTACCTTATTCGGGGGTCAAGATCGATGCAGCCCGAAGTGAGATCGGAACTTGTCTAAAAGAAAAGGTTTGGCAATGCGCCGAGATTGTATTGATGTGTGTTATTATTTAGAAAGAGCCCTCGGGTCTTATTTATACCGGAGTAACAATATCCGTGTAAGACACGGTTTCTATCTTATCTACTATTTAAAATACGACAATATCTTGGGATACAGCCCCAATGTTGTATCACAAAAGGAATATCTATACAAATCCCTATTTTTCAGATATAATTGCCGTTACAGGACTCTATCCATAGATGGCAATATCTTAACGAACATTTGGGAACTGAATCTTCTTTTTATCTTCAAGCTTCTTCATTGGAGACAGTTCCATCTTCTTTTCTGAATCAGAATTGGCTATTGGCTGTCCCTATTCGATTCGGCTTTAGCCGACTGGTCTCCCAGCCGATTTAATCATGGCTGATGCAGCCTCTGTTTCTCTGCAGATCACTTTCCCGATCCGATTCCACTTCAATTTCAACCTTGAACTTAGGGATTTGGTTACCAAATTTGGTCGTTAACACATGCCCCCCAAGTCCATGATAAGATAATATCGCGGATTTGCCGCCTTTTCAAATTCTCCGTCCTATTCCGTTTTGGCTAAAAACTCTTTAAATATTGCTCGCTCGGCGCCGAAACAATCCACACTATCACTTTTATTCTCAAGACCTAGCCCAAAAAAACTCTCCCTCTCCCTCAATGGCCTCATCGGAATTGCCTCCAGATCTCGCCGGCGAGCACCCCCGAAGCAACGATCTTCCTGCGCCAATGGCATCCTCTAGCGCCCCTTCCGACGCAGTCCCCGTGGAGTACCCCGAGGTAAGTTTCTTGTCGGCTCAAACTCTTCATTTTGCGCAATTTGGTTTTTTCCCTCTTTTTTGATTCCATTATTCCTTCTTGCGATGTGTAGCACCTATCCCACCAAATTGCAATCCCTAGCCTTCTTCATCCCGACCAGGTGTTGTTAGGGCCGATTGGTAACCAAGACCCCACCGACTTCATCAATGCTGAAATCAATCAGATCCCCTTTAGGTTTTCTACCCAGACTTATCTTACTAGACAGGGACCTTCAAATCCTGGCCCTCAACAAACAAATCTTGGCCATCCTGGTATGCTAGGATGTCGTCCAGCAAGCAAGCCACCTGGGACGAAATAGGAATTGGCCAATGCTTAGCTCTGTCTTTAGCCGACATGTTCAAGGATGAACCGTTGCTATCGGCTGCTAGTTACTTTTGGTCAGACACACTGAACGCGTTCCTCTTTAGGCAAGGGCCGATGACGCCAACCCTCATGGACATAGTCATGCTAACCGGCCTGGACATAACATCAGCTGTTGTCCCCTTTGATCTGAATATCAAGTGTCACCACAACTTCAAAACCAAGAGCATCGGCGGATAGAGTGGATTCATATCAATGAACATGAAGGACGACCCAATCTCCGATAGGGAACATGTGGCTTTCTTGATGATGTGGTTGGAGAAATTCATTTTCTTCGGATCAAGTTGTGGGCCGACCACCAACTGGCAACATGTAGCCAAAGCATTAGTGGAGAAAAGGAAAATCCCCCAGGGGAAATACCTACTCGGCTACTTGTACCAAATGCTGAGCAATGTGCCGATGAAGCTGGCTTTGAAACAATCTATCAACACCGGAGGGCCCTGGTGGCTGCTTCAGTTGTGGCTCAACCTGTACACCTATAAAGTTGCCAATCGGCCAAGCCTGCTTGAGGCCAATTTCCCCCTAGCCAAGCCGAAACATCATGATGACGAGGAGATAACCACTGGCGCCGTATGTCGTATGGAGAAGCCGCTTCTTCTTATTCAGCTCAAAGCTTTCAACCGAATACTTCAAAAACTGGTTCAGCAACTTCTACAACGGGTTCTCAACCGACTCTACCATTTGGTTTTCTTATGATAAGTTCAGCAAATTTGAGCGGCCAGACGATCTTCGGCTAGATGAGATCAATTCCCAAAGTCTGATAAGCCGAGAGAGATCTTTACCACTGCCATTTCTCCTTGCATCCTGCCGGTCGGCATCCACCAAGGACGAAACATTCAGAAGAGTACGAGTTCTACCACCCGATGGCAGCTGCAAGGCAACTTGGGCTAGGTCAATTGCCGATTGGGCTGTACTACTCAGATAAGATCCAAACCAGAGGCATTATTAACGGCGATATCATGATGCTTCGGGTATTAAACCTTCCAAGCCCTCCTCTTGGCAGCTTCGGGGTCATCAAGCTAGCAGTCTCAAGGACAAGTGCCTTCAGCTGATGGTGGACAGAATGGAAATCACACATATTCCACCAATCGGCTTCCATGTATCTTACCACCGTCGACCCTAACATGATTCCATTGGTAAGCCATCCTTTTCCAGTCCTTTCTCCTTTATCGGCTATAATGTGCATGCCTCATCACTCACGCCTTTATCCCTGTAGACGAATGATGTTTCTCCTCCCCGGGCCAACCGATCAGGAACGACCATCAGTTATGGGCCCGGCGTGCTGCCAAGAGGCTGTGGGTTGGCGCCATCCATAATCGCTTCAACGCGCTGAAGGTGTCAACCCTCCTCCACGGTCAAACCCGTGAACCTCTCCGTCGACAAAAACAGGACAAGCCGTCGGCTATCGCTGCACCGGTTGCGGCGAAGAAGAAGCCTACCAAGAAGCAGAAACCAAACCTGGCCGATGATCTACCCCTCGTCGACCCGGATGTCGACGCCGTGCTTGACGAAGAGGTTCAGGACGAGGAGATGGAAAAATCCATTAATGAAGCGACAACCGAATCGAGCTCCTTCGACAAGTACGCTCAAACTCCGTCAGCCGACGAGGCCTCCGTGCAGAAAACGCCGAGTCCACCAAAACACCCCGTCCATCTGACGCCAGTAAGCAACTTTCAATACTTTTGGTCTCCTGACTTCTCTATTCATAGTCGTCTTACTATACCTTTTACATTGGCAGAGGAAAAAGCTAGCCACCAAGAAGAAAACGGCTCCTCTCCATTCAGTAAGTTATCTTGACTCTGCATACTCTCTCTTATTAGCCGATCTTTAACCTTGTGCCCTTTTCAGCCTCCTCGCGCCCAGACACTTGCCCCCAGGTATCAAGTGAACACACTCCGTCGGCTGTAGGTGATAGGAATGTCGATGACGAAGCTACGTTGGTCCCAACAGTCCAAGTAAGTATTATAACTATCTCCTCCGCAATCGGCTCCATGATCTCTATCCATGCTATAACTGTTCTTTGCCTGGCAGAGCGTAGCCGATCTCCTGGGCTTCGACCTATTGGAGTTCATCGACCCAGATGAGGCCGCTGACAGGGCCCTGGTGCCGCTTGTTGAAGACCTAAGGACCACGCTAGCCGACATCGCTAATCGGCTGGAGGGCTCATTGGACGCGCTGGTAGCCGATTGCGGTTCCGTCCGTAATCGGTTCGAAGAGATCCAAGCCAGGCTTCCAGACGAGTTGGCTGATACAATCGCGCCAGTAACCTTCCTCGAAGCGCATCAGCATAAATACAAGCGGGCAAAGCAGCGCATAGCCGATCGCCGAGAGAACAAATCACTAGCGGCGACCATCAAGTCTAACCAAGAAGAGATCAAGGCGAAGAAGGCCAAGTTTGATGTGTTGAAGATAGAGCCAATTGCCACACTCGATTGGCTTCGCGCATGTCGGGACAAACTGGTAGCTGAACTTGTCCAGATTGAGACCGAGATCACGGTCCAAGAAGAATACGTGGTCGGCCTGTCGAAGGAAATAGAAGATGAACGATCAAGCATCAAGGCGGCCGTGTCCTATCTGACGGATCTGACGAAGGCGATGAAGCCAGTGACCGGGACCGATGCAGCCGACGTTAAGGCGATCGAAGACATCGACGAGATCCGTCGTAAAGCGATCTCAGCTATTGCTGAATTCCTTGGGCGCTGAGTCGGCTGTAATAGTTGGACGGGGCAAAACTCGTAAATCTTGTAATCTAACTGTTTTTGTAATTGGCTTTAACTTCTTCTGTAATCGGCTGGTTGCAACTTAATCCTTGTTTAATGTTATTCATATGTATGCTGGCTGATTACTTCAAACTTGCTTGAAGGGTTCAAAAATTTTGAAAAATTCGCTCTGCCTTCTTGACATCATATTGTATTGTGTATGCCCTCTAATTTTGTTGATGGTGTACCCAACATTAACAAAATTATCAAATCAAATATCCTGTTGCTGTCAGCTAGGCTGAGCCGATGTAGAAAAATTAGGGGAAACTATGTGATGCGTGCGTCACAACGCATCGTCTAACACGAATCGACATAACCATAGCCGAATCATGAGTTGATCCATACACTTGGGTAATATTTCTTTAAATATTTGCCGTTCAGAGCCCTCCCAAACACTTCTCCATCCAAACCTTCTAGCATATAAGCTCCTTTAGAGACGCATTTGTGGATCTTGAAAGGCCCTTCCCAATTCGGTGACCACTTACCGAACTTACTATCCCTTGATCCGATCGGCAATATCAATTTCCAAACGAGTTCGCCCTCTTCAAATGATTTAGGCACAACCTTCTTGTTATAGTGACAGGCTACTCGTTCCTTATCTCTTGTTACCTTTTCCAAGGCCCTCATCCGTGACAACACCAAATCTTCTTATTCATCGACCATCAGGTTGTAATAATCATCGGCTGTAAGCTGATCTTGTAACTGAATCCTTCTTGAGCTGATGATGTTTTCCCATGGTAGGACTGCTTCATGTCCATAGACCATTTTATATGGAGGCACTTGGATTGATCCATGGCAAACCATCCGATAGGCCCAAAGCGATTCGGCTAATCGGCGTGCCATTGCTTAGGAATTCAGCGATCTTCCTTTTTATCGCCTTGATTAGACTCTTGTTTGAAGCCTCGCCCGTCCGTTAGCTTTGAGCATAATACGGCGAAGAATTGAGCAACTTGATGCCCATGATGTCGGCAAAGTGAACAAAGTCGTCCGATACGAAGATGGATCCCTGTTTCTGCTGTTATTGTCTGAGGGACGCCGAATCGGTATATGATGTGCTCCTTAACAAACTCGATTGCGTCCTTTGAATCAACCTTCGTTAAAGGAATTGCTTCCATCCACTTTGTGAAATAATCTATTGCCACCAATATGAATTTATGTCCCTTGCTCGAGGGTGGATTGATTTGACCGATCATGTCGATTCCCCAACCTCTGAACGGCCAAGGCTTGATAATTGGGTTCATAGCTGATGCTGGTGTCCTTTGTATAGCTCCAAACTTCTGACAATCCTGGCAGCCCTTGTAGTACTTGAAACAATCTTCCAGCATCGTCGGCCAAAAATACCCTGCTCTTCGAAGTAGCCATTTCATCTTGTGAGCCGATTGATGCGTGCCGCAAATTCCTTCGTGCACCTCTCCGATAGCTACCTTGGCTTGATCGGCACTGAGGCACTTGAGCAGCACTCCATCAACCGCCCGATAGTATAAATCTTCATCGAGCAAGACATATCTCAAAGCCTTGTAGTGCAATTTTCTTGAAGCCGACTGGGAGGGGTTTTGCAGATAGTTGTAGACCTCAAATCTCCAGTCGTCGGCTGTCATGGTGGCAATCTCTATCTCAATATCTTTTGTCATCGGCCTGTAGCCTGATGCCCCTTGAGCTAAATCATTGGCTTCTGCATTGTGCTCTCTGGGGATGTGTTTTAATGTTACTAGCCGAAAGCTGTCCATCAATTCTCAGCATCGTTGATAATAGACCATCAGTGCATCATTTTTGCACTTGTATTCTTCTGACAACTGGCTGATGACCAACAGTGAATCTCCCATTATTTCGATGGCGTCAGCCTCAACTTCCTTGAGATGATGTAATCCCTTAAGCACTGCCTCGTATTCTCCTTGATTGTTTGTGGCATGAGGGTTGATTGAATAAGGCAAATTCGAAGCTTCCCCCCTTGGTGATATGATGACCAAGCCGATACCGCACCCATTCGTGCAAACTGAGCCATCGAACATCAAAGTCCAAGGCATGATCTCCACCGAGCCGATTGAACCATCTCTGTGTTCTACGATGAAATTGGCTATGGCTTATCCTTTAACTGCCTTGGGTGCCTGATATCTTAAGTCAAATTCCGGTAAAGCAAAAATCCACTTCCCAACTCGTCCTTTGAGTACTGGAGCGATAGCATATGTTTGACTACGTCGGCTTTGCACACCACTGTGCATTCGTTGGACAATAAATAATGCCTCAACTTCATACATGAAAAATACAAGCAAAGACATAATTTCTCCACTGGCGAATACCTTGTTTCTACGTCCAGCAGCCGTTGGCTGAGATAAAAGATGGCCATTTTCTTTCCTTCAATCTCCTGAATCAGAACTGAGCCGATGGATTTGTCGTCGGCCTACAAATATAACCAGAACGGTATCCCTTTCTGTGGAGAAATCAAAACTGGAGGCGAGCTCAAGTAATCCTTGATTTTGTCCAAGGCTTTTTGCTGCTCTACCCCCCAAGTGAACGCTTGATCGGCTTTCAGCCGAAGTAAAGGCATGAACAGCTCCATCTTTTCCGAAAGATTGGAGATGAATCGTCTGATGAAGTTGATTTTGCCGATCAAAGATTGCAGCTGCTTCTTGTCCTTCGGAGGCTGTATTGTTTTGATAGCATTAATGCTCCTTGGTGTAACTTCAATCCCCCTCTCGTGAACAAGAAACCCCAAAAATTGCCCGGCCGATACGTCGAACGCGCATTTTAGTGGATTCATCTTTAGGCCATATTTCCTTCTTCGCTCCAAGACCTGTCTGAGATCGGCTATATGGTTTTCCATTTCCCTGGATTTGACAATAACATCATCAATGTAAATCTCGACCAAGGAGCCGATCATATCATGGAAATGTAATTCATGTCCCTTTGATAAGTTGCTCTAGCATTCTTCAAGCCAAACGTCATGACTACCCATTCGTACAAGCCGATTGCTCCTGGGCATCTGAAAGTAGTCTTGTGGATATCTTCTTCAGCCATAAAGATCTGATTATAACCTGCATTACTATCCATAAAACTTATGATCTTGTGGCCAGAAGCAGCATCTACGAGCAAATCGGCTATGGACATTGGGTATTCGTCCTTAGGGGTAGCTTTGTTGAGATCTTTGAAATCAATACACACCCTAAGTTTACCATTATTCTTCATGACTGGAACAATGTTTGAAACCCACTCCGCATATCAGCAAGGCCGAACGAATCCAGCATCGTATAGCCGAGTGATTTCGGTCTTGATCGCATCATACATATTAGCCTTAAACCTCCTAGGAGACTGTTTGTACAGCCGATACCCCGGCTTGATAGGTAGCCGATGCACAACAATCGACGGGCTAAGACCAGACATCTCAAAATACTCCCAAGCAAAACAATCTTTATATTCCTTTAATAATTCAATAAGCTGGGATCTAAAACGAGAAGACAAATTTTTGCTAATGTATGTCAGCCTTGGCCTATCTCTAGAACCTATATCATTTTCTTCTAGCTCATCGGCCAACATGAAACGTTGCCCAAGCTTGCCATCGTCTTCGTCCGTGGTGTCCTTGTCGTAGACACTCGAGCCCTCCACGACGCCCTCAAAGTAATAATTGAGGCTCTTCGTCTCCAATAGGCTATATGGCAGAATCGGACACCTTTAGAAAATCGGCTTGCCAGACTTTGCCGCACAGACAATTGATACTGTCGATTTCCCAAAGTGGCAAATCGGCATTAGCAACGCTTACTGACCTGTCGGCTGGCACGATTTCAATCTTGTTGCCTTGCCATTGGATCAGACATTGATGCATGGTGGAAGGGACGCAACAATATACGTGAATCTAGTCCCTCCCAAATAGTAGGCTGTAAGATCACTTCCCGTCGATGACGAAAAATGTTGTGGGCACGGTTTTGCTACCGACGGTCAGTTCAACGTTCAACACGCCCTTGGCCTCCGATGGGTTGCCGCCAAAGTCTTTGAGCACCATGTTCATCTTGATTAGATCTTCGGCTCCATTGCCCAGCTTCCAAAAAGTGGCATAGGGCATGAGGTTGACTGTTGCCCCTCCATCGACTAGCATCTTTGACATCGGCTTCTCGTTAACGAATCCTTTCACGTATAGTGGTTTGAGGTGCCGATTGTCAGTCCCCTTTGGTTTTTCAAAAACGGCTTGTTCCGGGGAGAATGCTAGTTTCGCAAAGGCGTCTTCGACACTATCTGCATCGGCCTCTGTGGCGCCGAATTCGGCTGGCAATATGAAAACCATGTTGACCGATGCAGTGGTTTTCCCTTTTCCTTTAGCAGCCCTTCTGGTTTGGTCGGCTGCGCTCTCGTCGGCTTGGGTGTTCTTATTCTTGGGGCGCCACTGTTTCCTTCCCTGCCGACGTTGTTGATGCTGAATCATCTGTTGGACCTCTTTTTCCTGCCCCTCGCTTTTTAGCCTCTGTATTCTTCTATTCTGCGTTTTAGTGAAGAGGCCAGAAGGGAACCATTGTGAGTTAGCCGATTGCTCATCGTCGGCTTCTTCTTCGTAGTATTCGTCTTCGTCTTCGTCTTCGAAGAAGCTTTGGTGGACCGGCCCAAGCCGATCATGTACCGATTGCCACCTCTCGTCAAGCTGTATGGCCCTGGGGACGAATTGGACAGGGCTTTGAATTGGCGGATCCCTGTATTCGTCCTCACTATATTCACTGCAGGCCGGGCAGTTGTCTATCGCCGGCAACCTCATCCCCGATTCCCAGCAGAATCGGAAAAACTCGCAACGCTAGTGCGGGTCGCAGTCATTGTGGTGTCTCATAACTCGAAGGCCCCTCACCTCAGGTTCCCTAACGTACGGCTTGCCGTGCCGGGCCTCCTCTTCTTGCCAAAACCGCTGCTAGAAGCGACGTCGGCTATCCATGCGAATCGGCCATCGATCGACCGATCGGCTGGTTGGATGCACCATGTTGACCGGCGCAGCTTAATCTCCGCCGCCTCTTTTACGCCTTGGCCCCCTTGAGAGTTTCGGCTAAGCCGTACGTCATTCTGTTCGCCGATCGGCTCGCCCGGGGCCGGCCTGGACCATGTTGATCGGGAAGGGGTTGCCATCGACTTTCATCGGCTAAGGTGAATCGGTGAACTTTAGCTTCCCGGCCTTGATAGCCGACTAGATTTGCTGCCTGAAAACCTTACAGTCGTTAGTGCTACGGGAGGTAGAGTTGTGCCATTTACAGTACTTCTTCTTTTTGAGTTCTTCAGCCGATGGGATCGTGTGGTTCGGAGGAAGCTGAATTTGCTTCTCTTTCAGCAATAAATCAAAGATCCTATCGGCGTTGGTAATGTCAAAATCGTACTTCTCCTCCCTAGCCATTTTCAGCAGCCATTGGTAGACGATGGCCTTTTTATTTTTGGTCCATTCGGCTGCAGCAACTTCTGCGTCATCTTCACTTGTTTCTAAGTCAGTCTCGACGATGAAGTGGGCAACCTTCTTGACGGCCTTCCTTGATTCCTAAAATCTTTGCTCGTGGGCCGTCACCCTCTGCGTCAGATGGGCCAAGCTGTCAAAGTCTTGAGCCAAAAACCTTTCACGGATCGGTGGCAACAGTCCATCAAAAGCCAAATCGGCTAACTGGGAATTGGAAAGCACTAGGCTATAACAGCGGTTCCTCATCTCTCTGAATCTTTGAATGTAGTCCTGAACCGACTCCTCATGCTTCTTGTCGAAACTCGATTTCGGCAATAGAAAATTGGGGGTGCAGTCAAGATCGCCAAGCACAATGGGTTAGGTGGAAAACAAGGATTTAGACAGGTTCAGGCCCTCTCGTGCGGTAATACCCTACTCCTGTTCCGGGGATTCGATCCGCGGAGTGTATATTGATCTCAAGATCTAAGGCTGAAAGCTAATAGCTCAGAAATCATATGATATCCATCAAGGGACGCCCCTCACCCCCCTTATATAGTCTTGGGAGGCGGGCTTACAGATCGGAAACCCTATCTTACTCTAAGTAGGTCTCCTCAATCTTACCAAACCGTGACTATAGGCCGTTGCCTTATCTCAATCGACAACGTAACACCCAAGTCATATTTGGTTTACATATTTGGTAGGCGCAATCTATCCCTACTTCCAGTCGGATAAACTTGCCATGTGGATACCCGATTGCCATAATCTCCACAGTAGCCTCCGAGTCCTTTTCAGACGACGAGACAACTCAGCATCAAATCAAGACACTATACAGCCAAACAACTTTTTGGCCGAGTGCTTCTAGCGCCGAGTGATTCCATAATCTCTGCCTGAATCTCCCGAGTGGCTCCAAAGACTGTGAAGGGCTGGAAAATATCCAAAAAATTCTCAAAAATAAATATCTAGGTGCATCTCCTGATGTACCTAATTAGGTGTAGCCTCCGACTGTATGATTAGCCAAAAACATACCAAACATACAATCAAGAACTATAAAGAATCATACTCGTATAAATGTTTAGCTCATGCTAAAGCAATCATAAAAAATCTCATTACTCGCAAGCTCGTGCTCATCCGAGTGAATTTGCCCGAGTTATCTCAGAACAAATAACTCAATCAACCCTCATAGGTGGAAAGCACTCGGTAAGCTCATGCTTATCCGAGTGGATCTGCCCGAATCATCTCGAAAGAAATATTTTAATCGTCCCTCGTGGGTGAAAAACACTTGGTAAGCTCATGCACATCTGAGTTAACTTGCCCGAGTCATCTCGGAACAAGTAATTCTATCGACCCTCATGGGTAAGAAAATCAATTCACTCGGCAAGCTCATGATTATACGAGCTAATCTACCCGAGTCACCCCGGAATAAATAATTTAATCACCCCTCATGGGTAAACAAATTTTTCAGTCATCTGAAAAATACGACCAAAATATTAAATAGCTCCTGCCATAATATTGGTCTTAATCTAAAAAGATCTTCACCAAGGTGGAAAAATAGCAATTATATAATCATTTAATCAAATACTTAAAAACCAAACAGTTCCTGTTATCAGGACAGCTATGAAAAGCTTAACTGTTTGTCACCTTTCAAATTGCATCGTGCCAACTTCTCATGAAGTTACACAAACCGCGGTATGAAAGGATTTTAAAGGTATTGGGCTATGTGACACGTGCATATTGCCAAGACAAATATGCTTAAGTTCATCCACTTAAGTCCCTAAGGACACGTGTCAAGCCACACCTTAGCCGGGCCGCAAGTCTCTCATGGGCTCGGCCCAATCACGAGATAACTTGGCAAAAACCCTCAAGTCTTTTTACGAAGCCTCGAGGTCATCCCCGCCACTTCGTCTTCCCAAAAATTTCCTCTTTCGCAGATCGTTCACCGCCTCTGCCTTTGTCCCGTTGCTCCCATCTTTCTCTTTGCGGAGGCCTCGGAACATAGACCCCACCGGGCGGAGTGAAGTGCCCAAAATCATCTACAGCGGCCGAAGCGACAAGGCCTACAGAACAAGAATCTCGGGGCCCTCTCCCAAGTGAGAGCGCTCCGAGTGAGAAGTCCCCACCTCCCAGTGAGGATGTCCCAGCGAAAGAGCCCCCGACTGCCAGCCAAGAGGCCCCCGCTGGAAACCAGTGGGCTAAAGAAGATCTCCCGAATGCCACCCAAGATGCCCCGACTGAGAGCCAGTCGGGCATAAACCAAGAAGAAAGAGGCAGTCGGGAAGTACCAGTCAAGGGTTCGACCATTGATGCTGGTAAGCTTTGAAGCGGTCTTCTGACTTTAGTCTTCAATCTGTCTTTTCTTTGTCTTCATTTATCTTCTTTGAATCGATCAACAAAGAGGAGGAGATCCCAGGCTGCAATCTTCGAGGCCTGGATCTCAATGACTTTATGAATGTTGCTTGTAAACTCTGATGTGAACTTGTAGATATCTAGCTTATTTATGTTAATGCCTTGACCCGAGTTTTCATAGAAAATTTCTTAAGTAATTTTCATCCGACTATCACCAAGCCTAAGCTTGATTAGGTCATCAAAAATTCTCGGTCCTTACCTATTGAACTCGAATCAAAACATAAACAATGATAAACCAAATATAAACAAGTTATCAAAGAAAACCATGCTTTGTTGACACGTATGCAACCATCGCTAACTCAAGAAGTTGTCTTGCTTGAGGTTGGCAGTCAAGAATAACATGAAACTTGAGGCAATTTAAGCATAGTATCATCGAAGATGTTCGATGTTCCAAGAGTTCTCCACCATGGATCCATCTTCACGCTTTAGTCGATATGCTCCTGGCCGAGTCACCTCAGCAATTATATATGGCCCTTCCCATAGTGGAGATAATTTGTGACGGTCCTTGGTGGTTTGAATCTTGCGTAGAACCAAATCACTGACAATGAAAACACGCGCCCGAACATTGCGACTATGGTATCGTCTTAGTCCTTGATGATATCTTGCCGACTGGGTCAGGCCTGCCTCACAGGCCTCCTCCAGTCGGGTCAGGTCATCCACTCGGTCTTGATCGTAGCGCTTGTCGTTGAAGCTGCGGACTCAAAGAGACTCGTACTCCATTTTATTCGGCAACATGGCTTCTGCCCCGTAAACCAGGAAGAAAGGGGTTTGGCCGGTGGCCCGACTGGGCGTAGTACATAGTGACCATAGAACCGAGGGCAGTTCTTGAACCCATTTGCCAGCATAAGGACTTAGCCGGTCAAACACTCGGGCCTTGATGCCTTGAAGTACCATGCCATTAGCGCGCTCAACATGTCCATTGCTTTGGGATGTGCAACCGACGCATAGCAGATTTTGATCCCGAAGTCTTCGCAGAATTCTTTGAAGATGCCTCCAGTGAATTGAGTCCCATTGTCGGTTATAATTCTGTTTGGCACGCCGAAACGGTGCACAATGTTGAGGATGAAGTCTCGTGCCTTGTCAGCAGTGATTGTAGCAACCGGCTTAGCCTCGATCCACTTGGAAAATTTGTCAATTGCGATGCATAGGTGTGTGAATCCTCCTGGAGCCTTCTTGAAAGGGCCGACCATGTCTAAGCCCCATACCGCAAACGGCCAGGATAATGGAATTGTTTGTAGCTCTTGGGCTGGGACATGGCTCTGCTGGGCGAAGAACTGGCAACCTTCACAAGTTCGTACCACTTTGTCGGCGTCGGAGACCGCCGTGAGCCAGAAGAAACCTTGTCTGTAAGCTTTGCCCACCAAGGTGCGTGCTGCCACGTGGCTTCCGTATATGCCCGAGTGGATGTCTTGGAGTAGCTGTCGTCCTTCCTCAGGTGTGATGCATCTCATCAGGACTCCGGAGGGACTTCTCTTGTATAAATCGGAGTCAACCATGACATATGTTAGTGATATGCCCTAGAGGCAACATGGAGATGTTGGATATCACGTCAATGTTTATGTATAAATGAATAAAGTGTTATTCAGTTCCATGAAATAGACATCTTGTATTGATCAATAAGTACGTGACTTATTTATGAGACTATATGTATGAATCTATTTCTAAACGATCCCTGATCATATGTCGTATTGTTGGAACAAATATGATTCTAAGATCGGCATGTTTATTGATTGATGATCATGTCTCATAGATCATGGGTATGGAGATACCAAATCAATAAACATGGACACATGTGTTGGAGAACACATTGTTGGATAGACCCACCATGAGACACTACAGAATTAATGTGCCATTAGTTGGTCTCGGGTAGTGTTGGTACAAAGTCCTTAGACCTGAGATCACCATGGATTCCAACATGTGTAGTAGCCTACTTTGGGACTACCAAACACTATTCCGTAACTGGGTAGTTATAAAGGTAGTTTTCGGGTTTGCTATGAAACATGGAGTGGGATGTGAGTGATCAAGATGGAATTTGCCCCTCCTTTGGAGAGATATCTCTGGCCCCTCGAGGTAATGGATTAGGAAATGCATGGCCATGCTAAGTTGATTGAGGAGTCAATCAACGCACGATAATCCAATACGGTTCGAGTGAATGGTTAAGCTATTGAAGGGATGGCACACATCTTGCCTATAGCTTAACCGGTATCGTGAGGCAAAGGGATTTGTGTACACATTACAGGTTCGAGCCGATATTATATTCTTGTATACTATGGTGTCAATATGTGCTGCTAGGCGCCGCGTGTGTCGGCACGAGTTGGACTCGAGCCGACGGTCGGCTAAGTTAGACTATAGCCGAAACCGAGTATACCGAACCTACTGTGGTCGCACGCTTAAGGGGATAGAATAGATATTCGAGTTGGACTCGGATACGGCTCGATCGGATAGGGATCCGATCGGATAGAGTCCTATGGGCTTACGACGTATGGGCGGCCAACTCTATGAGATACGGATGAGATCCGATTCAAAATAGAGTCCTAATCGGCCACTAGTCCCAGTCGGCCAACTCTATATAAAGGAGGGAGGGGTGGAGAGCTACGACACGTCAATTGCATCGCGTGCAACAGAAGTCGTCGAGATCAATCTCCACGGAAACCCTCCCCACTTTCGAGCCAAACCCTAGCCTTGCATCGCGTGCTAGCACACGGGTGTACGGCGTTACGTCCGGACGTGTGGATACCGTGAGCGGCTTGCTACGTTGCGCGCTCTTGATCGGCCGGATCGGCTGCAATCGGAGCGATCGGGAACGTGGTGGAATCGGCTGCGGTCGGGCGCATCGGAGCGAGGCGTGAGAACGCGGCCGGACGACTCGAATCGGCTGATTGGCGAATCGGCTGTCTCCGGGAATCGGCTACACTGTTCCGGATCGGATTGCCCTGATTGGCTATTCCGCTGCACTCTACTCCAATCGGTAACGATCTATCGACCCTTACTTGCAAGTGTTCCTGGTTTGCGCGGTTAAATTTTTGCTTTCGGCTAGCGTAGCCTCCGCGTAACCCTTCAACATAAGCCTGACAACTACGTCGGACACGTTCTGCCTCATCCCGGTCTTCCGGCAGATCTTGCTGAGTTAAAAATTTGATGAGTGGTGTCCTCCAGTCGGCGTCGATCATGGCAGCTTCGTTTGCAGTTTGCTCATTGGGAGTTGGTTTGGCTGCAACAGTTGGTTCGTAGAGATGCTCTACAAAAACGTCTGTTGGAGCGGCTTCTCACTTGGACTCGAACTGCGCCAACTCGTGCCGCCTCGTTATTATGTCTTAGGACGTGCGGCATTCCTCAGTCAAATGCGTCTTCAAATTTGCGAACTTCTTGCCGGTAGGCCTCCATGATGTCGTTTAGACAGGACCAGTCCTTCATCACTTGGTTCACAACCAGCTGGGAATCCCCTTTCACGACGAGCCGACGTATCCCGAGTGAAACTGCAAGGCGCAGTCAATGTAGCAGGGCTTCGTACTCGGTGGCGTTGTGTGAGACGGAGAAGTGAAGGTGGAGAACATATCTTAGCCTTTCCCCAGTCGGGGAGATCAGCACGACTCCTGCTCCCAAGCCGGTGATCCTCTTGGATTCGTCGAAGTGCATGGTCCAGTATTGAAGGTCTTCCCGAGGTACGTCTTCTTGCTGTTCGGTCCACTCGGCCAAGAAGTCCGCCAAGGCCTGTGACTTCACAGACGTTCTTGCCTTGAAGGTTAAGTCCAGAGACATCAGCTGCAGGGCCACTTCACGATGCGCCTAGTCGCCTCCCGGTTGTGGATGACATCGCTGAGTGGAAAGGAAGTGACGACGGTGACCGAGTGACCCTGAAAATAGTGCGCCAATTTCCTCGCGGTTATCAGAACACCATATAGCAATTTTTGTACCCGAGGGTAGCGAATTTTAGCTCCTGCCAGCACTTCGCTAACAGTCGGCTTCTTGTTTAGTTGCGCCGCATATTGTTCGGCGAATTGCTTGTAGATGAAGCAATCTTTGGCTACATGCTTGTGGTTTGGATGATGCGTGCACTGAGCGTTCATGATTGCGTCGTAGGCCGCGACTCGGGGGCGGCGTTGGGAGTTGGACGTTGCGGCAACCAGATCCTCACGCGGGCACTTGCGGTCCTTCTGTCCTTGGTTGTTGCTGCCGTTATCCTTCTTAGGATGCCGGCTTCCTCCCAACCGCTATCGTCCCTTCGTCAGCCTGGCCGGTCTTGCCACGCTGCCTTTATCGCGTCGCTGGACATGGCATATGTGGACCCCCGATTTTGAGTCGGGAATCTTTCGTGTTCATAGTACCATTTCCCTGGATCAAGTAGTTGGTACCCACGAATGCGATCGATAATCAAGTGCACATGCACGAATAGTCTTACAATACCATTATTACATAAATAGGCCCGAAGGCATTGTTCATCCCACAGGACCTTATGGTCCGAATACAATATGAAAACAGAGTTTTAGATAAGGCAAGCGGAAAGAGGCGGCGGCTTGTCCATTGCCACGAGCAACGACCGGGACTAAGGTCTAATATGCGCCGTCGGTTCCCTCGCCTCCGGTGGTACGCGTAGGGTCTTCGGCTCTTCACTTCCATCACGGAGGTTTGTGCGTATAGCAAGGGTGAGTACCAACCGTACTCGCAAGTCAACACAGAATTGATGCATATGACGGGGTTATTCAAAGAACATGGCTAGGGTTATCTTTGCGTAAAGCCGTTTTCACAATTCTTTTCACAAGCCTATCGTCTAGCCAAAACAAGTTTTAATTTCATAGTTCATTAACCCGGCGACGGTTCTGTCTACCATCCATCGTGATTCCAAGGATGGCTTCCCGCCTCCGGTGCGTCATGATTTTCTGGGGAGTCCACCCCTTCTCGTATTCTCGAGAAGTTGATCCACCAATGAACAAAATCATCATGCAAACCCATCCCAAGTATTTTTAAGTTCAAAGTCTAGCCAAGCGAAAGTCTTGTCACGATGCTCAATATCCGCGAGCACGGCTATTCGAATAGATTGATTCATTCACACTTGCATGGATGTACACTTTACCCGTACTCGCGACGGCCCAACAAATGAGCCTACGCCTCAACACATGAGACGGTCACGGCAAAGCTTTTCGATAACCTCACTTTGGCGCACCGCTCCATGAACTTAAGCCCTCATGCACTCTAGCCGTCCTTTTCTAGCGGTGAGAGGAGTTCGGGCGCACCGGGGTAAGGGAAGTCATTCCGGATCTTTAAGTTTAATTATCATCGGTTTAATCCCACCATTCATAACAAAGGCCGCAGCCTCATCCTCATCCCATAACCACTTCATAGAGAACCATCTATGCAAGGATATTGCCTCCGCTCGGCTATCTAGTCGGCTAGGTCTATACCCATTCGAGAAGTACGGTTGTACTGGCTCGTTTCTGCCGCTATCTCATGGCTCGGTCCTTAATTGACCAGGGTCGGCACTTGCCTTTTCCGGAATCCACCCAAATCATCCGCGCCCCCAGTCTAAAACATTTGTACATACTTTCAATTTTCATCGAACTTAATTCATCATGGTCATGTGGCGCTCATGTCTCCACATGCCGAATCCCAACTACCTTCCCTAAGGTAGTTGCCCAAGCACAAAGCTTTTTCATAAAGTCATGAGTATGCATAAATCTAAGTATAGCATGGCTAAGGTTTCAAGTTATGCTTCGGTTATTCGTATCACATCGCGAGTTACAAGGAGTAATTCTAAAGGTAAACAATAGCAAGGTATGGCACAACAAGTATAGGTAACTCGGTAGAGCATGCATGTTTAGAGTTTAAAATAACATCATTTCGCGAATGGGATCAATATGTTCAAAGGGTGTGAAGACTTGCCTTGTTCGTACGCTTCTTGAGTGGGGTCTCCCTGCGGGGTCGGTGTTCGCCTCCTCGGCGCTAATCATACGAGCGAAAAGGAAAAAGGAAAATGGATTCCGCTTAAAATCCGATAAGAACGAACGAAAAGCATGAAAAATCATAAAGAACTCTCCAAACCATTTTCCCCTACGACCCTAATCGAATTACGGAGGATTTTTATAGCAAAATCGGCCGTAGCGACGAGTTTCGAGTTTTTTTTAGGGTTTTTGTAAAAAGGGGTCGATAAAACGACGAAGCGGAAATCTTGCGAATGTTGTTCAAGAGGTTCGTTGATATATCTTTGCCGAGCCCAATGGTTAAATATAGTTTAAAGAAAAGAAAAGTAATATTAATTCTTCAAGAAAATTTCACGTAAACGAAATTTCCAAAATCGCATAGAGAAAATCATTTTACTCCGAGGAAAATACCCGAGAAAACTATATATTTTTGCACAAATATTCCCCAAAATTCCCTAAAAATATTCCCCAATTTTTCTAGAATTTTTCCCCATTTTTTTTCTAATTTTTCTCCCTTCTTTTCTTTTCTCTTTTTTTTTTTCTTTCTTTACTCCAGCCAGCACTTGTTTATTCTCTCACCTCTACCCCCTCGTCTACCCCCCGATCGGCCGGCGCGGG